>JABUQX010090967.1:0-42500 GCA_015478945.1 Trachelipus rathkii
AGGCAGATAGATTTCTGCTAAGGTTTATATTGTGAACTTGCTAATGTATATAATAGAGAAGAATGAGGAAGAGATAGATGAGAGAGAGAGAGATGAAGAGTAAAGAGAGTAATGATAATAAGTGAAGGAGATAGAGTGAAAAGAAGAAGAGAGATAAGATATGAGAGAGTGAAGTGAGTAGAGAGAGAGGAGAGTGATAGATGAGTAGAATAGCGAAAGAAGATAAGAGAAAGTAGTAAGAGAAAATGAGTAAAGGAGACTTTGTTACTAAGGACTATTTTTTTCAATAGTGATTGATAGAAATTAGAAAAGAAAATAGATGAAGTAGAAAATAAGTTCGCGATAGTTAATCAAAGTAACGATATATAGACTAATGATATGAATGAGAGAGAACGATGTAAAAGAAGTGAACAATGAGTAATCTCTCTCTCTCTCGATCTCGAGACAGACGAGTTAGACGAGATGTAGAGTCAGTCATCGTAATCTCGATCTGTAGTGCATCGTCTCACGTCATGTAGACGATCGTACACGTGAGTACGTGAGATAGATAGCTCAAATAATTCTTCATTTACTTAGCATTTCTTCTCATATTATATATATTTTGCCACATTTTTTATCCTAATCCCTTTGTAACGCTTGACAGTTTTACAAAGTCATTTTATATACCTGTTACATGATTTGTATGGATACTAATAAACTAATATATATATAGTATAATATTTAATATACTGATTTATTATTATTATAATACTTATTAAGTTATATATTATATATATATAATAATATATATATATATTATTTATATATATATATAATATATATAATATATATATATATATATATTTATTATTATTATAGTAATTTAATTTTTATTTTTTAATTTTATACATACATATCACTATGATCAAAGTAGTATATATAAAATTAAAAATTTAAAATTATATTTAGTACATTTTATATAATAATATATAATATATATATTATGATTTATTATTAATATATATATATAGTATTATAATTTATGATATATATTATATTATATAATTAACTAATATATATATTATTATATATTATTACTATCTTTTTATAAAGTTAATTTACTAAATATTTTAATAATGATAATGATCAAGATAATGATACTTGCATATATTAGTTAAAGTGAAATATCTTTATGACATATTAATAGAATAGTAATATTATATAATAAGTATTATATTCTTTCAAAATCATGTAAATAAACAATTTATTTGTGAATGATACTCTATACTACATTTTATTCATCTAATGCGAGACTCTGTCTATTAAACAAGTTTACATCATACTTATGTATATCTATATTATATATATATATATATATTGATATTATATAATGATAAATATATATATATACACTATTGAGGTTATTCATATCTTTAGTCTTATCCTTCAGCTTTTCGTAAGTATCTATATACAATAAAGATTTCTTTCTTTTTATCGCTATCATTTCACTGTGTCATAGTACTTCATTTATCCTCAATATACCTTTTGAAGACATCTCTTTTCACTTCTTAACAATATCACATTAATAATGTTTAGTTATGTACTTTTCACTTATTACATAATTCACTTATGATCTAGAACATTTAATCCAATAACATTTTATCTCTCTGTTGATATAATCATATGTTGTTATACATGTAATATATTCTTTGGTGGTGTGAGCAATAATTATATATAATTATTAATAATTAGATTAAATATAATTAAATATTTAAGATATATAATATATATATATAAATGATAATTTATAATTGCACCTATATAATGAGAACGATACCTTTTTATTCATAATAATTCTTACTGCATAGTAGCAGCTGAGTTTTTATCTTACTACCTTAGGTGAAGAGAATTAAATATACTATCTGATATTATATGCTGAACTAACTTTGAGGTTATAGGCGTGGTTATTGGGATATATTATAGAGTTTTATCGATATTATATATATATAATAAATATTTTCCTTGTATAGTTCTGCCCACGTGGTTTATACCATTTCTTAAAGGGGATATAAAGATCTCGATACTTGTGTTCTATTGATTGATTATTAACGTTTAGAGGATAGTTTTTAAGATAAATGAATAAGTGAATCGGTAAATATATATTATTTAATAAAAATAATAATAATAGTGAATGAATTATAATTTAACACAAGATTTAAGATTAATTGATTATCACTACACAATAATTATCAAAAAATAATTTAATAAACATGGACCTGGAATTAACTATATCGACTCACATTCAAGCAATTCCCGCAATTGTACCAGGGCCTCTTAACAATTAATCGTGGGTCTTTATATCAACAGGCATAGAATAGCTAGTATGCACAATAATGGCTTTCTAAGCCTATTACATTTATTTATTTATACTAAGGAACATAATATATTAAAAACCTATTAAAATATGTTTAATTTTAAAAAAGTACTCCAGAAGATATATTTGGGTTAAAGATGAATACTGAGTAAATTAACTTTGGACTACATTTTTCTTTCTCACATTTTTAATTTCTGCTATTTATCTTGCTCATTTTTTAGGTATATGAATGAATATATACAATCAAATTAAATAAACTATATGGTAGAATTTTATCTTAATCTTAGGATAAATTGTAAATATTAATGACTATAAATAGTGTTATAAGTTATTGATTTTTAGTCAAATTTTAATTCTAATATATATATAAGATTAATTTAATATAAATAATAATATGGTATATAATAATAATAATAATATATTAATATTAATAATAAATATAAAGTCTATACTATAAATTTATATAATTAGCATGAGAAGAAAACATCTTTTTAAATTTGTTAAACTAAATCTGTAGCATAATTCGTGGGATCTATATATATATCATAATGCCTTCGTCATTACTATTAAAATTCCTAAATATATTCCTTTACTTATTTATTTCAGAAAATATACATAATAATTTTGTGAAAGATTCAAGATTAAGTTTAATTTTTAATTTATTATTTTAAAATAAAAATATCTAAGGAATACCAAATGAAATTTTAATTTTGTATAATAAATTATTGAAAATAAAAGTTATTCCTTGAAAATGTCTACATATGAAAATCACATAGCAGGCATGAACTACACATTGATGTCCTTCTACATAAATTTGATTTAAGTGACATCAACAAAAACTGAGAAATATTAATGGAGAGCTTTGTCACAATCCTTTTCATTTCAATATATTAATTATTACTGTCAAATTAAAATTTGATTACAATTTTTATGTTGCAAAAAGATGGTTTTAAACCATTTTTTTGAATATTTTTTTTTTTTTTTTTATAGATGATGTATAACGATAGTAATCTAATACCCAGTAAGGGTGTGTATTATAGCTAAGTATACTACCATTTTTTTTTGTAGTATAATCTATATATTATATATTGTATTTTATATATATATATATTGGTATAGGTTAATATTGGTGACCGATACTCATCTGTAATTTTATTGGGTGTAATGAGTGAAATTTAATGTAATAGAACTTTTTAGGTTTTAAGATAATTATCTATAATTTTAAATATTAAATAAGCGTGTTAATAAGGAAGGTTGTGTAAGCTAGCTGAACCCACAAGAATGGCATCTCTCCGAGGTGACCATTTCTAGAATGCACTAAGATAGCATATACGATGGAGCTTGCTCGTCGTGACAGAAAATATATTATTAAGTATGGAAGCTGCCCCTTAGTTCAGCAAGCCTGGCATACAGCACGATAGTTATATATATGACGATGGTGGTAGGCTTATTTATTTCACATGTATATATATAAATACTTAATTATGTGCATATGTTGAAGAGGATTTTGATATGTTAGATTTTGATAAGTTTCAGGCTGAATTGCATTCGATTCATCTCTAATTATCACTTTCAATTATATACGAGGGAATCACATATCCAATAACTTTTTTTTTTGTATATGTCTCACTGAATCTCTTTTTTAAGGTCTAACATTAGTCTGCAAGCAAAGATATATTCAATTTATTGAATGAAATGAGATAAGGGCTCTACGATAAATAAATATATATTATAGTGGTGAGATGCACTGATCTTACAGTAAGAGTATCTTATTCTCACATTGAGTTGGCCTAATATGAAAAATTGAGGACCTAAGGTTATCTTGCAATGAATAGCATATGCCTTGTGTTCATTCAGAAGCAAATTTTTCTAATACTTTAACTTATAACATAGCGTCTAAACAGAAACGGACATTTTATTTTAGTTGGTAAGTTGAGAATATGATTGTCACAAATTACTTGCAACTATTTCCAACTAAATATTTTAACTGTCTCTATTACTTTCTCTAGTTTTTTAGCTCACTATAGCTCTTGTTGACAATTTATTTTTTTTTCTCCAATTGTAACTAAAGAGTAGGCCCTATTCATAATTATATTTCATCATATAAATAATTATGACGTTTTTTTATTTTTGTCTTTTAGAGAAGATCGAGGATGTCAAAAATTCTTTCAATTATATTTATTCTATATGTTTGCATCGGACAACTAACTATTCTTCATTTAATCATTGTAATATAAATTTAAAACCCAAAAGCTAGTAGCTATAACTTTATTAATTAATTAATATAAAGATAATAATGGAGATATTTCTATTTTGAATCAAACAAACACATAATAAAAGTTTATTAAAATGAAAAAGTATTTACAAATTCATTATCTTCTAATTCTTAACCTATTATCTTTATAAAAATAAAAATTTTTAGTGAGGTGATCAAAAAACCATAATTGAATAAAGACTATATAGTACTTGCGTTATATTGTCGTAAGGTATGTCAATCGTCTGAGTTTGCTAGTTAACACTAAAATGTTCTACTATATTATCTATTATACTATAGTGCATTTGTTATTATTTTAGTTTTAAAGTTGAAAGATGATGTGGCGGCTCATAATAAAATAAAATATTCAGTATTCTCGCAATAGAATCTGGTGTTGTGGGTACATATAGATCTTACTTGCGATTGTTCTTTGTTTAATATTAATATTTTGAGCATTTATTAACTCTATTACATTAATCTACAGTTCTTTTGTGAAAATAATATTAGGTACTATATATCACTTTTATGTGGCAAGGCCGATTATTTAGTTATATATTGCATTCCTTGAAATATAATTTATACATATATATGTGGAACAGCCATATATATATAAATAAGAGTAAATATAAGATTAATGCGAGTGAGGACATAAGTATAATATTGCAATTAGTTGCTATATCGAAGAGCAAGATGAAGTTATTAAGTAAAAATACTGATAATAAATAAGATAATCTATGTAGGAATCAATTTCAGTATTAGAGTTATTAGTGAAATAAGTATTTGGGAGTTTAGATTTAATAAGGAAAAATTATTAGAGTATTAGAATACTTAGAGAGTAATTGAGCAATACATTAATGACAACATAAATGGAGATATGAATTTCTGATGTGAGATATTGAGGGAGTAAGTAGCTTATAGTAGATGATGGCTGAATATATGATATAGTAAAATGTAATTTCTGAGTAGAAATGCTATAATATATATCTCAGATGGATAGAGGGACATCGACTGATCAGAAAAATAATAAGTGATGAGGATCATAGAGTGAGTGATTATACAATACATATAATTTCGATAATAATAGGTAGATTCGATAATTATAATTCCACTATCGAGAGTAAAGTATATATAAAATAAAGATAATGCAACGACATCGGGACGACCCGTGTGTGAGTTTAAAATAAGAAAATTAAATGAAAAAGATCATGTATACAGGATTATAAGTAATAAAATTTAATAACAAAAAATGTTAGACATGAAGTATTACTTAGAAAATTTAGGTGTAGATATATAGTGGGATATTAATGAAAAATCAGAGCAGGATTTCTATTGGAGGCAATGTATTAATGTATAAAATATTTATATAGAATATAATTAGAATATAATTATTAATGAGAATTAATAATTTAAGTTATAACTAGTAATTAGATCATATTTTTAAGTAAGCCAACTTATTATGAGTGATGAGGTTTTAAGTATTATAATATGTAGTTATTAAGATGTTAATATGAGTGCATGTTATTATAAAGTTATTAAAAGACTTGAAGATTGATGGTTAGCATGTGGTATATACTTTTAGATATAGTTTTTATATCATTTTTTTTTTATTTAGTTATGTAATACTTTAAAGTTTGGATAATAAAATTTCCAAACTCAACATCAAAAAAGTAAAAAATAAAATATTATAATAATATAATATAATACCTTAGGAGAGTGTTTAATTGTAGGAATTTAATGCGAATAATGATATGTAGCAGTTATTTAAACTATTTTGTGATATCTAATAGTGAATACAATGCAATATGTTATGACAAGCCCTTAAGTGGGTGCATATTGTGCTTTTAGTGAAGTGCATTTGCATGAACAGATATGTAATTTGAGATGTGATTGGTATTTGATTTGGCATGGTTTGACTGGAGAATACAATCCATACTTATGATAATGGCCACATACAGATTGGATATCATTAACTTGTTCTTTTTAATAATTATTTATTAAATTTTATACAAAGAGGTCAGATGACTGTACACATCTATACTTCACTAAATGCGACCGTCTTTTAACTCAATACGGGAGCGCACAAGGCAACAACTCTCTGCAGGGTGCTAACAAAAGATTCTTCTATCACTTAACTTTTTTTACTTCAAGTAATTCGAGACACATTACGTAAATGGACGTAAAGTTAAAAAATGGACAAAATTGATAAGAGAAGTGGAGGTTTAGCACTACACTCTATTATAATTCGTATTCATTTACAACAACGAAACTAATAATATACATACGAAGAAACTGCAAGAATACTTAACCCATTTCCTGCAAAATATGAGCAATATATCGATTATATATATTATTATTTAGTGACTATAACAAATTATATTTCTGTTATCACACTTAATAAATAATACTTACATAATAGAGCAACGCTTATGATTTAATTCCACAATACACACTACATCATTTTATACCTTATCATTTGCCCTATCTCCAATTACTTCCACAAGTTTCCTCAATCTATTTTAGTATATTATATTTATAGATATTATAGACTTCATAACTCTCCTTATTGGAAAAGAAATCCATTACAATATTATACAATATAGTTCCTGTAATCACTCTATTACATATCCTAGTACCACTTCAAACATACGACATCATTACATAACCTAAATCATTATTCAATTTATCTATGTAATTGTTATATACTTAGTATGTATATGTAACAGAAAGAAACTACTGTTGTAAAATAATTATAACAGACTACAAACATTCTACTATTGAATTATATATACACTAGAATTCAACTCCTCTATTAAAGAACTTAGTTGTGAGGTCTCTAAATTATAACGCCTGACCATAATAAATTATAAAATATATGAAGTAGTATATAGCCAACAACCCTAACAGAAAGTTCAGGAGTGCCGGAACCATCATACTACTAATATACTACTATCTACATAATATCTGTTCAATTATATAACTGCAACTCTCAATAGGTCCCTAATAAATGACACATTCCTACACTTTTTCTGCTTTCTATCTATCTAACTCCCACTATATATACAGATCAGAGCAAGTCTTGAGGATACATAATATATTATGAGAATAGTGACACTGGATATGGATATAATATAGATAAGCCTACAGGTATTGAGATATATACTGATATATTATATGCTGATATATACTTGAGTAAGGCTGTATTATATTTGTGGATTTAGCAGTTAGATAGGACTTACATACTCATGATTGAGTAGTGGTCTAGGGTTTTAGCATAAGCTAAATAATTTATAATATATATATTAATATATGAATAATATATGATATATAAAATAAGGAGTAGGAGATATACTCATATATATTTGACTCTTTTTAATGAACATTTATTATTGTAAGCTTTTTCTGTACACCTTAGCTTGACCTTATTCTTAGAGCTTCACGAATTTATTTACCTCATTATGATACCTTTGACATCTAATTTTATCTGGGCCTTATTTCACTTTATTTGGGTTCACTTGACCTTTTTTTGACGCTAAATTTATAGGCCCTTTAGTTACTTTTACATTGAGTCATTCATTTTTGAGGCCAAAGTCTTTACTCTGCCCCTTCGTCCTTGTGTTGGGGGAAGTCGAAGTGTTTTTTGAAGCACCCTACATGGTGGTGTTGAGAGACCCTAATTTTTTGAGAACCTAATTTTTTTTGATGAACCCTAATTTTGTGTGTGTGCAGTACCCCGCCCTTATTATCTTTTTTGCAACCGCGTGAGGGGGTTGATTTCGGTTCACTTTCTATTAAAATTTATTTTCGGAACAACCGAGTATATATTTTATGAGAACAAAACCTATTCGAAGAAAGGGTATTGCTTGCACAACAAAGACACGTGCTCTGACGTTAAAGCAAACCGTGTAAGTCTTTTTTTTTCGGTACTCGTGCCTTCCATATATATTACTCTGTAATATAGCGCTGACAAGCTAGTGCTAGTTTAAGGGCGAGCACACCTGCTCTCGACCTCCTAAGATAGTGTGAGTTTACGTCGAGTTGTGATGAACAGAAGCCCTCTTTTAATTTTTTATTTGATTTTTCTTCGCTGTATATATAGTTACGTTAGGAAGTTGTGTGTCAAATTATTTTGTCTTCACATCGGTATCATAATTATTTTTTGGGATACACAAGATCCTTGATTTCGCGCCAGTGAGTCACGGTGTTTTTTGACCTGTCCTAATTTCCTTTCTCAAATTTGGTTATGTGTTTTCGACTTTATTTGCAATATGAGGTATTTGAAGTGAGTCTGGCCTTATGGGAGTTCTATATCGTTTGCTCAGATATGTGACATATCACACTTATATTGGGTCAATATATTGGTGCTACTCAGACTGTAAGCTTACGTGGAGGGTGTATCTCTCATAAGATATATGGTACTGGTATCTCTTCAAGTTGCGTGTTCTTTGATACAGATTTATTCTATCCTGCTGTGAGCAGCCGTAGCATAACAAGCTCGCGTCTTGACTCACGGGATATAGCGGGATCGATCAATAGAGGGAGTTATAAGAGAGTCCGGTATGGCAGTAGGTAATACAGTATCACATAACTTACTATGAATTGCTTGCACAGAGTGATGTTTGGTACGTTGTTTGGTGTATATTCAGTCGCTTCTTGCTTGTTGAATAAACTGGGATCGACGGAGTTGTAGTGAGTGGCATGTGTGATGCTCGTGGCTCTGAAGCCACGACACGATCATCTAGTGGCAAAAGAAGGTAAAGGACAGTTTGAAAGACATGGGGCTGTTTAATGACTTTGGTCCGATTGATCCCGTCTCTTAGGTAAAAAAACTGTGATGAGTGTCTTGGGAGGCATTGGGTCACACACAGGCTTGAGAGGACCATCGATTGTATTGTGGTTTTAATTATATCTTAGTACTACTAGTTATTACTTTTGTCAGGTATAGTGTAAACGTCATAATCTATTTTGGGGCCTGAGTGACTTATATGTGGGTGAGGATTGTCTCACTAAACGTATTACACACGACGCACATCGACACAACTGTACGAGTGTGGTGACACGACCTTTCTACTGTATGAACAAACTCTATATTTAAACATGCTACATGTCGATTTCATAATGATTACTAATAATACTTATTAACTTTACGAAATATTACTCACCTGCATATAGATACGATAAATTATTATAAACATTCTGGTATAAATCACGCAATGTACTCTTAAAACTTAAGAAACGAAACCAAAAACCCTTTGGTCTTGGAAGGTTCCATTTCGAGAGGAAAATGGTTTCATCATTATTGAGAGATGTCGGTCCAGGTTTAGGCGCGTAATTTTGCTTAGTGGACCATCAGTCGTTGAGTGTTTGAATTTTCGCGGGCAGCCACACACACACATCTTTATCGCCAAAATTTGATACTTTTGTATTAAGCTATGGCGGTGTACCACGAGAATTTCTAATATATGTTTATTCTAGTTCGGTCTATTGAGTTTTATGACATAAGGGAGCACTGCGGCTACTACTGGTATTGCTGTGTTCGTTGTGGGAGTGGAGTCTCCACGTATGTTTATCATGTTTCATGATGTCACTGGAATGTGTCACTAGAGCTATTGTGAGAGAATGCCTATGTGAATGGGCATATATCACTTCTTAATACTTTACAACTTTGTGAAGTTCGGTCTAAGATGATAAGAGACTATGTTTTGAAATAATTGATATAGACTAATTGAAATTTAGTTTATCGTCTAACCTCTAATGAGTATTTTTTATAGATGAAAGGTGACCCTAGAAGGGTGAGTGCCAAGTGAGCGTGCCATACACTCACTGGAGGTGCCTAATGAGTGTGCCATTATATGTATGTTGATTAATATAGCATAGGTGCCTAAGTGGTAGATGTCCTGGTTAGCTATTTAGTTGCCCTTAGAGTGAGTGCCTTGAAAAAAGTGGACGGGTCACCGTTTAGGATGATGTGAGTGGCGCACAGAATCGTAGTGCCGCGCATACTCTCGTCAATGTAGTGCGCGGCTCTGCATTCTGTACGCCCTTCCAACCCTTCACTTTTTTCTCTTCCCACACACGCCGCGCTCTTCTAGGGGTCTCGTACGCTCCTCTCGCTCGTAGTATCTCCAGAAACTTTAGATCACATACTTGTATGATTCCAGAATTAACCAATTTTATGAAAATTATAATATGTTGTGGGGTGTGCCGCTTTATGTTTCGTTCCTGAGCGGCACCACCGTACGAATATGCACTGGGCGTTGTTAGGCTACTCACATTAGACTTAGTTTAGACATGAGTATGGCTAGCATAGTGAGTTATAGGTGTGGAGATGGAGAGTTATCCTGAGAGAACGTAGTGACTCATATTCGATAAGAGGATAGTGATAGAAATTAGAGAGAGATGTCCGAGGATTTGCTAGAGAACCAAATAAACCTATAATATGCCTGTGAGTCTACCGAAGGTTTCAGCCTATTTTTAATAAAATCACTTATACAGCCTTGCACACGATTACACGCTCAGGACATAGCGCCATAACAATAATATATATAGTATAACTCACACTAATTACATCAATAATAGAGAGATCTGCTAATAAGAATTGAAAATATATTATACACAAACGTACTTATTACACATAATGGTAAAACAATATATATATTTAACTATTTAATCAAATTAAATTAAATTTAACATACAATTATAATATATAGTAATATATTATATTATACTATATATATAATAATATAATCTTACAGAAGGGGATTAGCAAATTACAACCGTAATTGACACGCTCTAGGTCAAGAATGAGGGAATAGAGATATTAGTCGTGCCTCTCATCTATTTCGGTGATGAAATGTTGATATACTTTGATGAAGTAATTCATATTTAGATACATTCCTATAGATTATAATAAATTATAATACTTTTTATTTTTATATACGTTCATATCGTTAATATTAATTATTAATTTTTTATGATAATACACATATTTTACACTTTTATGTAGTATTATTTCATCTCTATATTTTGTGAATCTTTTTGTCTATTTTTCTGCTCATTATGTTATTCATTTTATAAACTCTCTGTTCCACTTACTTTCCACGCTTGTGAGCCGCAGCTAGAACAACCCTCCGCGGAGTCAAAAGGATATTTGTAGGGTCCAGCTCTTCATTTAGCTCCAGCATGGAGTGCGATCTCACACCTCTCACCGAGCGTGCGTACATATTAATTTTAGAAAAAATATATATATATACAGTTATTCATTACAGTACATTAGTAATTATGTATTCATATTATTATTTCTAATAACTTAAACATTTTTTATTAAAAACTGCAATTTTTTTTTCTCTGTTAACCTAAATATCTCCAAATTATATTTGGTTTACAATTTCCTATTTTCTAAGCAATTATATTGAGGTAAGTAATGTGTATATTTATTATATTTGCTATCTTAAGATTATGAACATATTTGAGCAATTTTTAAACACTTTGAAAATAATGTTTATTTATATAAGTAGTTTTTGAAAGTGGAACGTTGATAAATGTACGTGTTTATAAAAAATATTTAGTTATTTTCATATTATAACATCATTTTCCACTAATTGTAATAATTCGATATTTTATTAGTAAAGTCATTATTTCACAGGCGCTATCGTTCCATGTTGTTTTTTATTTGATAATTGTAAGTTGTATAAGAATATTAGCACGTGTGTGCGTGTGTGATGTGTGTGGGTGTGGTTCGATAACATCTGTGTGGGAGAGTCGGGTATAAGTAAATCTCTCGCATTGGTTGTTGTATTCGAAAATCAAAACTTTTTTGAAGTGTGGTAGAGACCTAAGTCAAATTTGTTGAGTGTAGGAGTATACATCTTGTGATGTGAGAATGATTGATATAGTTTACTTCAATAGTATATTGATGATCTATTGTAGAATAATTATTTTTGTAAGTGTGTTATAGTAATGATAATGTGGGTGTATATTTTAAAAAAGATGATGATATATTTTCATCGAGTAGAAATATAGTTGGTGTCTTGTAGCTGTATAAAGTGTTGTGTATGTGTTTATGTGTGTTTGTGTTGTGTTAGGTCTTGACAGTTAGATTTTAATAAGAGCTTTTAAGGGGTGTATAAGTAGACGTAAACGTTTTATGGGATATTGAATATGTAGTGTCTGTGGTAAGATGTAAGTGTCAATATGTTGTATAATGTGTGTATAAAGTATCATAGTGAATGTGTGATATACAAGGAATTTCTTAAAGAGTGAACATATGCTGGGAATTGTGGTGTTATAAAAAAAAATCAGATCGGGATTATTGGTATCTAGTGGTGTGTGTGTGGTGTGTGTGTGTGTGTGTGTTTGTGGTGTGTGTGTATTCTAAAATAATAACAATAGCATCGAAGTATTAGGATAACACACTAAAGTATATAAAAAAATAAATAAAAATAAAATAAATAAAATAATAAAAATAATAAATAAAAATAAATAAAATAATTAATAAGCAATAAATTAAAAAAGTATTAAAACAAATAAAAAAGAATAGATATTATTAATCATATTAATTAAAATTTATTAGGCCAAATTATTTATAATTAGTATAATATAAGTAGCTAATGTCTAACGCGTCAGGAGGGAAAAGTTCAAATAGATCTAATAACAGAGACTATTAATAAAGGCAGAAGATACTTATATAGGGAGGGTATAAAACGCAGTAAAAAAGGTAAGCATAATGCATATATTATTATATAAATAGCAGTAAAATATCAGTCATGAGATTAAGGTCAGTAAAACATCCGGGGCTATTGAGTATACTTAACAGTAAGCAGTAAAACAAATAAGAGGAATGTCATTAATTCAGAGTGTATAGCTGAGCCACTATCCTTATAGGTTGTTAGTGTCACACTTCACTCCTTATCAAAATACTAACAAAGTTTTAACTGATATACTTTTATTAAATATAGAGCTATATCTATTTTCTTATGGAGAGATTTTAAACTTAGTCATTGTACTATATAACGAGGGATTATATAGCCCAGAAAGAGTTAAACGATTAGCTACAAATAGTATAGGAGTTAAGAGAATATTTAAATTTGTCTATTGAGCTCTCATCAAAGGAAAATGTTTACTAATCAACAGTTCGGAAGAGTAATAAACTCAATTGATGTTGTAAAGTGTCAGTGATTAAAGTATACGTGATTAGATATAATGAGAGTTATTAATAAATACTTAGAGAGAAATTAATATGGAGTTATATAAACAAATTCGAAGATGTTTTAAAGAGAGCTCGGTACAGAGTCATATGTACAGGTATAGAATTAACGTTATTACACACAGCTACTACAATTACACTTACATCTAGATTAACTAAATTTCAGACTGTTCATATTATAACCCTGATATATAGTAGTGTTTAGGTTACAGCTCATATGCAGAGTCCTCTTAATGGGTACTTATAGAGAGATTTACTATTATTTCATGATTATTACTTAGTACTTTACGAAGGGTATGAACCATTGAAATTTATTTATATATTATATTGTACATGTGGTATATTCATATTAAAATAATATGATTAAGTATAGAATCACAATACACCTACGAGTCCATATAATACTCTAGTACATATTATTATACTTAACTCACAAGAGATATAGAATAAACATCTAGGATTTTCATGATAAGCTTAACTAGTTGAGTCCTGAGTTAAAGATATATAATGAGACATTCCTAGCGTTCTAATATATATGCAATAAGAGTGAGAAAAACAGTATATAAGAAACACTAACAATAATCTAAGTCTCAAACTAAAAGTAA
Source organism: Trachelipus rathkii (assembly GCA_015478945.1). Classification (NCBI taxonomy): domain Eukaryota; kingdom Metazoa; phylum Arthropoda; class Malacostraca; order Isopoda; family Trachelipodidae; genus Trachelipus; species Trachelipus rathkii. The sequence goes on from JABUQX010090967.1 coordinate 14,415, forward strand.
TATAATAATATTTTAGAGTGAATATTTTAAACCTGATGCAACCCTAATTGCTTTATTTGGTGTTCCATTTTATTTGTAATTATAAAAAGACTGCACATATCGCATATACCACAATTAACTTTTAATCTAAATGGGTCTAGTTAAATTAAAATAGATATCAAGTATCTATTGTTATACTCTGTGAGAGTGATGTTTAATATAAAAGATCAGCTATTTTACGTTTTATCTCACAGGAACTATAAATAGATTTAAATTCGTTCCAATATATAAGTTTAGTCAAATTTTGCAGCTAAGAAGTTCAACTTAGGCTCAACCATGTTTATGAACTCAAATAATTATATGGTGTTGGTAAGGAAAGAATTTTTAAAATCCCTAGATTTAATTCATAACATAGTTGCTCATACGAACAAATAGAAAAGTATTATATACAAAAAAGGACTTATAACCTATATGGCCCTCTGGTATTTTATTCGGTATAAATATTTAATTTACAATTTTTCTACAAATTTAAAATTTCTTAATTCTATTAACATATAGCATCTTGTGTACCTCCCACCATATGTTAGGGAGAGAATAAGGTGCTTGAGTTCTTACAAAGAGACATATAAAGGGAAAGAAAAGAGGGAAGACGAGTAGGTAGGATAAAAAGTGAAACAATAAAGCACACGTTAAAATAAGAGATTAAGCACTCAGGCTTTATAATACCTGAATAATAATATGTGTTGACATAACTCACGGTCTGCTTGTAATCGTAGATTTATAATTAGTCAGGTTAGTCTTTAGTGCTGTCACAGACAGCAAAATCCACGCTTGAAAAAGAGCACTCATGGTAATTCTTCTTTAATAAAAAATGTATTAGTGATGATGCAAGAAACAGAGACCTAAACTCTATTAATTGGTAAAATCATGTATATTCGTCTAATTGTAAGGTGTTCACTTTGTCCACATCCTGTCGCCGCCAGGTGTGCGACGCGACGCAGAGATTCCGCCCGCCCAACATACTGCGAAAAGCCCGCCTGCATTGCTCGGTGGGTCCTAGTACTGCCAATCCTTCTTTCTCGCCCCTGCTGCGCAAACTCCTACAATTCCTTCTCTCCTTTCGGACATTCGTGGTACGCGGCGGACTTCTCAATCGCTCTGGTGTCGCTCGTGCCCTGGGTGGGTGCACAGTTTAATGAGCAGTCTCTGAGGAGGTAATTCCCGAACAAAAAGACAACTGTAGCACTCAATCTATAGCAACATCAGGAGCTTGTATAATCACCATATACACATATCACCTACTATGGCATAGGTTGACTACTAAAGCATGAACTTCATCAAAGGATGAGCTCATCGGAGAAGAGAAAGGCGCATCTAGGTACAACAACTTTAGGACAGTAATTACGCCGATGTGTGTGCATCGAGTAAACCGGTGTATAACTGTTCTGTGTCAATAACTCCTCCATATGTACTCGCCCGCTTTCTTCACGAATGCTACCGATATGCTAACCAAATCTGTAGGGTAGCTCTATAATGGGACGTTCATCCTTAGTGTAATGTGCTCTATGGCTCCTCTGCATTGTTTATGTATAAATTCTGGCGCTCTTCAATAAAGATATACTACCTAAAGACACACTTACCTTAAATAAGAATTATGTCAATGGAAGCTGCATATCAGCACTTATATGAAGCCTTATGATTGTGAATGATCTAATACCATCTCTCAATATTTCCGCAGATCTCAGTACGCTTTACATACCCTTGGATATTGAGACCAGAGACATCAGGCTAACAATACATAGGGGTACGACGTCATCGATCAACGACCCTACCACATTACACTCAACAGATACTTGGAAGTGCTTTGTGCATTCACCAGAGCTCGATTTAATTGCATACCAAGCCTCACTACTGGGGAGGCCTATTCGATATCAAAGAGCCATTCTGTGCATAACTAAAAAGTGGCACTTAACTGCTTTGCAGGATCGTCCCGTTCCTTCTCATCCAACCATCATAAGCATGCCTAAATATTTAAACCTCAGACACTTTGTTGGGACTAGCTGCTGCAGCGCCATCTCCCCATATCATAACTTCCACACTGTGAGGAGTGTCTCACTCCACAACCACATAGCATAACCTTCTCTTATCTTCACGTTTGTGACGTTTACCCCCACCTTTCACACAATGCTCGGCCAGCTCAACTTGGCACTATGTGGGCCACCTGCCAAACATCTCTCTATAAAAATTTGCATAACTCAAACTCTCTTATTCAGATACTCTCGAGCGACATAACAGAATATGTGAGGAGGATAATAACTAATAATCATATTATAATTCCGATATTTTAATGATATATATAGGGCTTATAATATTAGGCACTATATGTAGGCTCACTGACGCCGAACTTTGGCAACTGAGGGATATTACATGAGGGTTATAGACGCTCATATAATAGTATTAGTGCATCACATATCACCGTTGAGTCTACACTAATATAATCTAGACAGCTTGCTCACATAGTGTGAGCATGTGTGATAGACTCACCATCCTCGACTTCACTGAACATCTTATATGGATAATCGTATCGTGTTTCTTACTCAGGTATTCAGTCTCAAGTAGCTGTGCATTACTAATCACATTAACCGACTACTACTCTCTCATCATATTAACTTATAGAAGGATACATAATTCCTTAGGATAATTCACTAATTTACTTTTTTATATCTGATACGTATCATTTCCCATTATTATTGTTGTCTATCTAAGTGATTATGTGGGGCATTTAAAAAGAGTGCTGTTGATATGCATAGCATTACGAGTGTGTATTAATAGAAAAACAGGAATAGTGGTATTGAACATGTAAAGATTCGATGAGCTATTATTACCAACTACAGTACAGGCTTCGTTTATACAGAGCCTTACCTGCAAATCGCTTACGTAAAAAGATATAGTGTAATTACTCGATAGAATAAATTGGTTACAATAGATGAGGATTTTTTAGGGTTGACGCAAGGTAAATTCAGGAGCTAGGGAAGGACTAGGCTCCTCGACTAAACATATCAATTTTAGAGGATGGCACTAGAAGTAATTACAAGAATTACGGATGAGGGCCAAATATATGATTAAGTGCGCCGACTAACTGGAAGAGCAACAGCGGTACTCTGGTACCGTATATGATGATATTGTGATAATATCGATGCGATTTAGCGTAAGTGTAATTATCAAAATATGTGTAAAAGGGTGTTGACATAATGTACCTCTCTATAATAATTACGGTAGTGGCCCTATTAGGTTATGAGTGATTTGGAATTACAATACACCTATCATTAGAGTCGCAACAGCTCGTAGTGTTACTATATAAAAAGTGTTCATCTTCAATTAACCTGACCTATAGTTGTCAAATCTATTGCTTCTGATATAGTTTGCTACATTGCGCTCGATCGCTGTGTGCTTATTGTGCTGTGGTGTGCGCCTTGGGATGCTCGTGTCGAAACTGTTGTGAGCGTTCATTTTGTCTATCTTCAGATATGTCGATTTAATTTATTGCTGGGATACGGAGCTAATGTTTACTCTTTCACGTTTTCTTCTAATTAGCTATGTATTGTTGCTCAGTACTGCTGAGCTGGCTGTGTGGTGTGTGTGTTTACAATAGGTGTGGTATATAGATCCATAATTCACTCTAGAAGCTTAATCAACGCTTCACGCAGACAGCGATAATATACCGTAAACCTCAGTTATGTGACTGTGTATATATAGACGCACCACACTGATAACAATGTGTTACCAACATAATTTATATAGTACGTGGGACTAATAATTAGAACTCACCAAAATGGTCTCACATTTTTCGCGCAGACCAGAACCAGATCACGTCGCACGCACATAAATTTCATATTATCATCGTCGCTTCATTTATATACACATTTCACCTATCACAGCTCTATACACAACATTCCAAAACGGGCTAGTAAGCCTATCTCACACATCATATAAGTAACGATGTCATTCATTACTCATACTCTATCAATTCTTCTACATATAACCCTTAATATATTAGCAATCAACCCTAGGACTACGCCTAGACATCCTTTTTAAATTTTTGTTCCTTTCTACCACATGCATTTCCTTAGCTGATGACTCTATTTTTTAATATATACCTTTCTTATTTGTCTGAGACATAGTCTCACTCCTATATCGTGACCCATAGCGACCTTTATCTTAGCTCAGAAATTTTTTTAACCATGACCATTTGACTTTTTGTGTCGGGTATACATTCAACCCTTTTTTGGTAGACATTCCTTGACCTTTTTTTCTCGAGATTTAATTATTTTTGGTCATACACTACATACCTCTATGTAAGAACTCCTTAGCACACTCAAAGACTGTGACGCTCCCCTTTGCACACATTCACCCCTCTCAATAGGCGCATTTTAATTCTGACATGCGCAGTCCATCTTATCTCTTTCTTGCGTGACTCTGGGGTATCCAAACCATTCACTTAACTTTCTACTACACTTGCTCATTCTGATACACCTGTTTTTTTTACATCTCTCTCTATTTTCATATTCATAGTCTATGAGTCACTTTAAACTCCTATAGACTACTCTTGTTCTAGTCTTCTACCATCTTAACATAACTTTTCACGAGTGGAGGAGTTGTCCTCGAATCTACTACCATATATCTTAATTCTTGATCCAGACGTTTAACTTTCAACGCCCTCCACTTTTAACACACCCTGCAAATCCTCTACCAATCTTCAAACTCTCTTCAGATTCGCCCACTAGAAACCAATTCATTCTCCGTGCTTGAGTAAATAGGGTAGGAACCCGTGAATGCCCTCTCTCTTTTGAGACAACGTCAACTCCATGTCCTCCACCATTCTAACACCATTTTCACTATGCCTATCTTTCTCTCGAGAACACTCCTAATTTATAATTTTTTGCGCTTCTACACTAAACCTCCTGTTTTTGGACACCTTAATTTTTATCCATATACTCAGAGGTTCGAGATCACGTACAATCCTCTGTATAGAGGGCGCAGAACCCTTCGAAATGAGAGTTAGCACGCCACCAACACGGTTGCTGTCAGCAATTAACCGTTTTGTAACCCGTATTCTATCTAATACCCCTCCATAATTTTCGATACCACAATTAGGGACACTTTCTTTTTTTAGTGATACTCCATTACACACGCTTCACTATCGTGCTCATATTTTCTCTCGAGAGCCTCACTTGTGGTAGTTACTCCTCTATTTGGAGAAGCCTAGCTTCATATCTCTAGGGAACATCTACGCACTGTATTTGAGATTCGTTCTTTACTCATTGTTATGCGGCCATACCATGATATTGCGGCCTTGACCTACACTTGCCATAACGCTTCCCTATTAACTCTATTCATTACCATCGCGCCTGTGTGGTAACAATATTTTGGCCCTAAAAACCTAAATAACCTAAATTTTTTGGCTCACTCGTGTCCCACGCCGTCACATATTTTCGTTTCCTAATTGAACGCAGTATGGATCTATCCTAATTTTGAACACACTACACACCACACACACAAGCAGCACAACTTTATCTACCTACTTACACACTCACATTACATCTAAAATCACTACACACACAATTCGTCTTCAAATGTACAAGCATCGTTGATTCCAACACACTACCACTTTTACCTACACTCTATACAATGTGACACTCTTGTTCTTTATACACACTACTCATTCCATGGACACTTCTTACAGAACTTCCAACCCTTAGGAGTATCGCTCACGTCATATCTCTGTGAAACTCTCTCACAACTTATATACCAGCATCAGCTACGTACCTATATCACTACAACACTCAGAATACACACTCATCGATACTCCCAAAACCTTTGGTCTTCCTCACTAATATGGGTCTCTGCTTCCATTCTCTGTCTCTATAATCCCGTTCACCCTTATATAAGGGTTATTAACGTAATTTTATTAAGGGCCATCTAATTTTTCGGCGCCCCAATTTTTTTCGCGCAAACTTTGTAATTCTAAACGGTAGCAATTTTGATGCCTCAGCATTTTGATGCCCCAACTTTGATGTCAAGACTTTAATGGCTCCCAATCAGCACGTGAGGGAGTAACTCTAGTGATGTTCCTATTAGGTGTTTCTATGAGTATTTAGATGAGTGCCGAGGTGAGTTGCAAGTGAGTGCCCAATGGTGCCAACGTGAGTGCCATTGAGTGCCAAGAGTGCCCGCTCTCACTACGCCATAGAATGCTTGGAACACTACTACATACCGCGTCTGCACAAGTGAGTGAACCACTCATTAATTATAACAACTTCGCAAATTCCAAGCATCATGACGATCGACAGATATCACATTTAGTGCACTGAGTGCTAACTTTTTCCAACGCCTTTCTGCTCTTCTAGCCTCCCTGAGCTTAGAATAGCCCTAATACTTCGGGCCTTACGTTCGTGATTCAGTTCTATCCTTTCACCAGTAACTTAGGTCTATACTAATATCCTGATGAACAATGTGTATACCATTGCTAGTACAAAATCGTTTATTTTGGATGGTATTCTACACTTACAAATCTGCATATGATACTGCTTTCCTCACCTTCACTCGTTAACGATATAAGTAACGTATTTTTACTCACTACCCCATAATATATCCTAGATCATTCCTGAACACCACTCAAAACGCACAACTCACATTCACTATCTGACACATTTACACTTCATCTAGTACCTGTTTAATATATTGTCTTGAGCAATCAACTCCCCTGCGAAGTGTTTCTTTCCAACTCCTCTCCACTAACTTCATCAGTTACAAAAGCCCAATACCTATCATTATTCTAGCAGATTCCCCTTATTCTCATTCTATACCTTTCGCGCTTTCTTCAGAAGAGCTTCCTATTCCCTTGTAAAGTCCCCATTCATCCTCTTCCAAACTGTTCATTTTACCTCTTGTTTTCTCCTACGTATACACCTTTTAGTATTTTTTTTCCTCCTTAATAATTCCAAGCATCTTTCTTTTGAGTCTTCATCCATTTGCTTTTAGTACATTCAACACATTCTGGCTTCTTTTTTACCTTTAACCGGTTTCATCACCTCTTCATGTGCCACCACTCCTGTTAACATACTTACTTCCTAATATGCCACATCACTACCTTCCTTTGGCACTACCTAACAATTCTCTCCTTATTTTCCGCCCAGATTTAGGGGTTACAGTATCATTTGTTACAATTCACCAGGCACTAGGTATCAACTTTACACTTTACCACTCAACCCGAGTATTTACGTAGGCTGAGGCCGTTCATATAACACTCTTATAACTCCATATTTCCTTGCTCATCAATTTTAGATCGTGTCAACTCTTTATCTTCTTTTACGTGTTGATCCTTCGTATCACCCTTTGACTTCTCGCACATTCTCCATAATTTCGCCCACTACACTTATACCTAATACATAGAATCTCAAGATTGAAATGAATTCCATCGTTAGTAATATCGATTCCTTCATAACTTTTGCCTCCTTCATGCATTTATAATTACGATCATCCAACACATATACTTGACACACTCACTCTTTCTTCACACAACACTTAAATTCAATCATACTTTTCCTTCGATACCATCTCTACCCTACACAACTCTAGTATACTTAATGGATACTCTTGTGTTTTAAGAAATATATATATATATATATATATATATATATATAGGCGCAGCTCCTTGAAAAAACATAACCTGACTACACTATATATATAAATATACGCAGGTTTGCGATCATAGTACCTAGCGCGAATAATAGAATAATATAATATATTTAATACTATATATATATATATATACATTAAGTCTATTAATTATAATATCTAATTATTTTTTCATACTTAATATAACATATTTTTATTATAAAAAAACATTTTCGCGAAACCTATATAAAACTTATTATAATATATAGTAAACTCATTATTTACTATCTAATAATATTATTTTAAGTTATAACAGCATATATTTATTATATGTAAAACACAAATTTATTATAATTTACTAGAATACTTTTGAATACCAAATTACTTATTATTTTTAAATTATTAAAATTATTTAAAAAATTGTATGTAAGAAGAAAAAAACCATAGTGTCTGCCTCACTAGTAATATATATAAATAATTTTTATTTTACTATATAATAATATCACTTATAGGGACGGATAGACTTTTTTGTGAATAGCTCTGAGTAGGCAGAAGAACAAGAATTAAGATAATATATGTATTATACGATATACAGAAATGTATCACTCGGTAAATTTTTTGAAAAGCCGGATTATTTTAAACTCTCAAGAGTATATATTATTATATATAATAACGCGCATAATTATATCTAATAAGAAACAAAGAGGGGGATATAATGAAGATTATAATTTGTGTTGTGCTCTTTTTGATTCTTTTTTAATTCTAGAGTGTTTATATCATTATAGAGAGCCATCTTATTACATTACACTAGATAAGTTTTTCTACTGTATCCTCATTAATATCCTGGTTTGCTCTTTATATCTAATCTTTCTGTTATATATAATGTTACTTGTTTTTTTAACTATATGTAATTAATTTATTTATAATTAAAAATATTTTAGATTAATATATTGAAAAAAAATATTAAATAAAATAAAACAAAATATAAATTTCAGTAATTAAATATTCTACAGTAACCAATTATTTATTTAATAATTAAATCAATTAAGAACGTTCAAACTTTATATTTCAACTTAATAAATTATATATAATTAAATAATCAATAGATGGATGTTGACCTAAGCTACATTAAAATTGATGCTGATGTTGAATTTAAAAATAAGTTAGACTATGTCTGATATAGAAGACATAGTAGGCTATCACTACATGAAGCTTTAACTCATTGTTCTATTATACACTTGGAAAATTTCTGGTCTTTTAATATGCTCATATATATTTGTTATATATATTATAATAATAATAATAATAATCACTATAATTGAGTGCTATAACTCATTATGATATAATATAACTGAGTGATTATATTATTAAGTCATATCACGAGACAAAAAGTCATGTATAGATGTTTATGTTGTGATGTTTGAACGCACATGAATGTCACACAGTTATATATATATGTTCACTTCAAGTCAACTTAATATTGTATATAGAGGTGTTAACCTTATCGTGAACACCAAAAAAGAGGCAGAGAGATAAATTGTGATCGCGACGTACGATCTTGGTTTTTAGACTGACTTATATGACCGAATCTGACGTGTGTTGTCCCATTCACGTAATATATATATATATAGTCATATAAACTCATCATGTTTTAGTACTTTGCTTATTAAGGTAAGGTATTATTAATTTATTAAATCACATTTTTATTTTCTTTATATAAATAAAGGTATTTTGAGTATTTATATTTATAGCTTATATTATATTAAATTGGTTTATCATTTTTGCTTTAAATACTGTTTTTATATAACTATAAATTTCTGCTTTTAAACTGCTTTATAACTCTCATATATAGTTTATTAAACATTTATAATGTTTTTAATTTTTGTATTTAATTATTTGTACTATATTTTTATTTTTTATTTTTTTTCATTCCTATTTATCGAAATTTTTTATTTTTTAATTATTATATTTTGCATTAATAAAAATTCCTTCTTCATTTTAATTTTTTATAATTATTAATTTTTATATTTATAATACTCTTTTTATATAGTGTATTATTTATACTTATCGATGCCTAATATTTAGTTTTATCAAAATACCACATAAGATTATGAAAAGTTTATAATGCACACATATCATATTCAAACACTCAAAAATAGTACTAAGACACAAATAGACACAAAGAGCTTTATAAATACAAAAATATATAATATCCAACCACCTTAAATATAATAAAGAAAATAGAAAAGTTTTAATTACAAAATATTATATATTCATATCAAAAGTATTTAAATACAAGAAAAATACGAGAAAGTTTAGAATATATATATATATATATTATATATATGAATATATATATATATATATATATATATATATATAATATATACTATATTCTATATGTAATTATACATACACATATACACACAAAATACATATGCATATCTATATATACACTAACAGCAACAACAACATTATATAATAATAATATACACACATTCACTATGACACTTATATATACATATAGTATATATTATACATCTAATTTTCACTTTACATGACACTTTATCATACACTATTACAACTAATCATGACACTCACTTACTAATATTACACTATAAAGCAATAACTAGCTGTTGTAAATTCTTCATTGAAGGATAACTCACCGATCTCGCTCGGCATTTTTCTCACACTCTCTCTACAGCACATTTAATGGGAAACAATTACACGTAGAATGACTGTAGCTATCTACGGAACAATAAACACACACTAACATGTTTTATTTTGTCCGGATACATGGTTTCGTAACATTTTTACTAAATGCTGAAGATATGTATTTTACACAACAGTATTAATAACTATGATTTATAATACGACGGTATAGTCAAAAGAGAGCAATAGTTGAGAGGGTGTTAAACTGCGAAAAAAATTAAATTCATTAATTTGGCTAGGGCTCTTATTAATCCCAACGCCTTACATTTTCCGATTTGCATGAAACCTTAAATTAAATATTTAAAATGATCTGAACGAAATGAACTACTGTAATATTTATAATTGCAAACTTAGTATGTGAAGGTGAGGTGTCTAGATTTCACATAAGTATTATTATAGATACTTATGTTCTGCATGATGTTTCATTGACCTTCTTATAAGACATTATCATGGCTTGTGTTAATAAAATAGATGTTAGAATTCTATTCTATACCAGATAATAATATACATGCAAATAAATATCCTTCAATACGATTTTTCTAGAATAAGTTTTGAAGTCTTAATTGTACTTTCCAAAGAGATTTAAGGTAATAAAAATCAATATTGATTCTTATGTTTAAATGGTTTTAATAGATTAACGCTTTATCATCTAATCATAACTACTACGCTCGACACGTATTACTCGATACAGTGTTATTTAATGGTTATTTAACTCTATTTGTTGAACACTACTCATAAGAGTCAACAATTGGATATTGTGACATTAATAATTTTGACTAGTTTATTATGTTAATTAAATGGATTATTATTATATTAATTTTATTATTACGGTTATTTAAACGTTATTATTAACTGTTCTTTCGCTTTCCTTTTCCTAGAATACGGCTATTCACAATTTTGGAATTATAATGTTTACTAATCAAAATTCATCCTATTTATATCTTTTACACATTATCTTACTTCTATTCACTTTATCACATAATTCATCACTAACTCAATTACACTCATCACATACATATCACAATCAAATTACACACAACATCTAAATCAACTTATCGTCAATCTATACAGTTACGTATTATTATTACATCTAAATCCAATAACTTTCATTTCATCATATTAATTATTGGAATTATATGTTTTCTAAGTACTAATTTTATTAAGACATTATTTATATGTTATTAATTATAATTACATTATAGATTTATCATAAATGTTTTAACTCTCACCTATCTTATTAACATTCAAATATTAGATACTAAAAGTTTTCACGATATGTTTAAATAGTATTTTTATTTAAGTTTATTAAATTTTAAGTATATATTATTAATTATAAATATTAATGTTAATAAATATTAATTTTTAGATGTATTAATAATAGGGTTCTATAGGATGGGATTTAGAAGGTGCATATTGTAGGTGATCATCTAGATCATGATTAATTCAACAATAAAAATGTTTACAGTATGTAATTGAATTATAAATATGATTGTGTATATACTTAATATAGGTAATTTTTTTTTTTCATTCGTGCAAGCGGGTCGCACCTTGTGGGAGTACGGTGGTTCTCTGAGCTTCTTTGCTGGGCAGGGAGGAGGGAGAGCTTTGCTGCAAAGGCAATTTCTTTGGGCTTTTTTTGGTGCGTATATATAGGTCTCTAGTATATTTATTTTGTGGGAGGTTTATGTAGTGTTTAGTGGATTCCCACCACTAGATTCGAAGTCTTACAAGGAGATGATAAGAATCATATAATATATATAATGGTGGATATTCATTCAGAGAAGAGATGTATACTTCTCGAGTACAAGAATGTAGTCATCTACACGCATAAGTATGAGAAGCGACAGAAATCTAGAAGTTTTAGATGTTTTGTCAAAACATGTTTAGCTTTTATTTGCTAGTGTATCCTGGGGGAGTTGACACCTAGTGCTGTCATCAATAGTTGAGTGACTAAAGTATATAGATTCTTTTAATGTATGTGTTTGCTTATATATATCTTTTTTATCTATTCATAGTCTGATAGCGAGAGTGTAGTGCTTATATATGTTTAGTAGTGGAATTATATTGACTCAGAGCTAGGAGAGCACTAAAGGGTATAAAAAAAGTAATACTACTAATAGTAGTGCAAACTTAAAAAAAAAAGTTTGGTTTACAAATTAAGCATACTATTCGCGTAGACAATTCTGTGAGAATGAATCTCTACAAAAAACATCTAAAAATTTGATCTCACATGGCCAACGCAATAAATATGCATAACTGTATTTATATACCTTATTTGCATGTTTTATTAGTTATATATACTCATTCATAATTATTAATTTTGATTAGGGTGCTCAAGTCGTAGTATAACAACTTTCCACAGCCTATCGTAGTGCCTTTTCTCGTCTATATGGGAGGCCTTATGGTAAATAATGAATGCATTATTTAGTAAGAAACAATAACTATGTGGCTACATTTATTCTAGTGAAAATCAAGTTGCGCAGGGAAATGGCACGTGAATGGACACTACTCCACATTTGGCTGACTTTATGTTGTTCAACACTGCATTTTTTTTGCACATAGCGCCACTATTGATATATTTTGTGGGCACTCATAAAAAATTCTAGCAGATCTTTTCTCATTTGCTGGATTTTCGTGGATTTTTTCGAGCCTTTTTGGCACATTATATAATTCACTTGGCTAATTATACAATTGGCAATACTTATATATATATCACTTTATATGGGTTCATTATATATATACTATATATCACAAACCTGTGACACATTCACATACTTAATATCTCATTATATATATAAGATATAACTAAATTAAAAACATATTACATACTAAGATACTTATTACTCACTTACGTATAGTGATTATAGGTATAGAGCTCATATTATAAAGGTGTAGAGAGTAAATAATATATAGCATTCAATAGTTTGGAGTATTAGTGCAATTCAAATAATGCTGAGGCATTCATAATAATTTAGATACTACTAGTAGAAATAATAACAAAACGGTTGTAAAAAAAATTGGGGCTTTATATATATATAATATACTTATATATATATAATATAGTATATATGACCTAGAAAAAATTATGAGTAGAATATGGTCATATTATAAAATTATAGTGAGGTATATACCAAAATTGAACCCACTGGAATGAACAAAAGGGTTATTGGTCGTTATATATGTGTTTTATCTCGTTTCGAGAATAATAGTGTAATTTAAGTGATTTAATTTTCAAATAGATGAAATAAAGCATGCAGAGTATACATTAGATAGTTAGTAGTGTAAATTTCGTCATTAGCAGTAGGCATATGCTCGCTGTATGTTTCAGTGTCTTTTTCTAACGATCGATTATAATAATTGTTCACTAAAAAGATCAAGTGTGTGGTGTGTGTTTCCGATAGTGATCAGTTGTCGTTGTTTAGTTTGTTCTGTGATGTGATAGTGAGTTGTGTTTGATTGCTGATGTTATGTTACAGAATTAAGTAGTGCTGACTCGCGTCTCTTTTGATGTGGGTTGTCGGTTCTGTTGTCATATTCGGATGGTGTTTAAGGACTAATGAAGCATACCGATTTTAAGAATTTTGATACAATTGGATATATGGGCTCACGTGGGTTCAATAGTATCTAGGTAATTCGGCACACTTGAAAAATAATAGTGAACAGAGAGTGGGATCTAGTTTTCAAATTACTGAGTTTTCGCCTTTGAAAACGTCAAAGATTTAGACTCTGTTCGCGGCCAAAATATGAACACAAAATGGTATCCAAAAATTGGATTGTTATTGATTCTTATTCGTTTGAGAGCCAGAAAAATTCTCATGAAGCTTCCCGAACAAACCAGGTTAGGAAAATTAAGTATTTTTTGGGTGAATTGATCTGAATTTTTCGATTTATTGATTACAAGAAATATTCGGGCATTATATGCAATCTTATATATGAATGGAAGCCTTCAACAGATATTACACAATTTATAATAGTCTAGTCTATTTATAAAGATGGGTCTTTCTTAATTTTTTTTAATTATATTGTATATTCTTGACGGCACTTTGCGATAGAAATATATATAGAAGTATAGCGTTGGTCTGTTCACGTAAAGATTATTTAACGATTTCATAAATCAGTAGTGTTAAAAACAGTGCCAGTTGGAAGAGAATTCCTATTCAAAGGTAATAAACAGAATAAAACGGAAAGTTTAATGTGATCGCTCCAAAGTTGAAGGATAGTCAAAGTATTGTATTAAAAACTGGTTGGTCATTTGATACAAAACGAGAAAAAAGCACAAAGAATTATAGAGAGAAAAAGAAAAAAAAAAATAAAATATAACCAGAACTTAACGCTGTTTAATTCTCACAGTATGTATATAGAGAGAGAGGTATGACACCACGCCAAAAAATATATTGAAGTAATTTCACAAACGTGGGATCAGATTTGCTCGGTTTTTTAGAAATTTAGGTTTAGCGTTCGCTTAAAAATTGTCAAAAAAAAATTTTTTTTGTTATATTTATATGTTATTTAACTATTAAGTGGAGAGTGTGAGTTTAGTACCGTTTGCACGTAGTAGATTTATCACATTATTATGTAGGAGAGTTGTCATAAAAAGACACTTAGGAGGCGTTGCTTAATAAAGACAACTGGGTAGGGTGTTACGTTAAAATCAGCTTATCGAATTTATATGTAATATAATTAAAGAGATGTTCTCTCATTAAATAAGTATAGTGGTTTCTCAATGACAGATATATCTGATTAACACACATTTTCACTCCACACCTCTCTGCCTCACACTCTAGATTATGAAAGTGGAATTAAAATAAATAATTATGGGACGCAGATTGAAGGATGAAGAAACTTCAAACTCACCGAGAGAAGAGCGAAAAGGGTCTATGTAGAATTCGCTCGTTAAAATATATGAGGCGCTACTCTCATTTTGAATTCTTTTCTCTGACGGAAAGTGCTCTTTAATTACTAAGAGTGATACTAAATCTTTCTAAGTAAGGCCCAACAAGGCCTTTTGTTTATTCGCTCACTCTCTCACTTTCATCGAAATGAGTGTGAATAAAACGTTATGAAAAGATTCTTCAAGTTTCATATTTGCACTTTCAAAAAATTATTTCATACGTATTCCTCCTCCGGATTAACTCAAACTTTATATATATATATAGTATATATATAGGTCTAGCTAATGGATATATATACTATAGAAAATATATATAATTAGTCAAACAAAGGTCGCTGAGGTATATCAACTCATAAAGAGTCCAAATGGTAATTCTCTTATCTACTACTCACTTACTTATACTAATATATCTAGAGGCAAAGAGCGAGTCATAAGTGGCATGGCAAGGCCTAAGTATGGTATATCGATTATATCCGCTCATAGTAGTTATACCGAATTACCTAGGTAGAATTACTCATAATTAGAGATAATACGTATTCACCGCTTCACTAAGTATAATTAATAGGGTCTATGCCTAGAAGTATGTGAATACTTATAATTAAATATTAATATATATATCATAAATTAAATCTGATATATATATTATCTTATATATATATTCTTATTTTAGATGGTTTGAAGATATATTGAAGTTATTTACCTTTGTGGGGTTATCAATGTAATTTTATTTATAAAAAATTAATTAAAAGCTAAAATAACCCTTATGTATGGAGGAGAAAGAATTGCCCACATTCGTATGTCCTAGCGTGTTCAGTATGAAGGTGATCACTAAGGGATTATGGTCGGTTATTGGTGTTGGGGTGACCCACTTAATACACTATTATCTTTGTCAGGTAATGACTTAATGCAAGCCTCGGGAGAAGGTGATCGTGATCTAGCCGTATAGCGAGCCTTCTAATCTTTCGGAACAAATCTATGAAATCGTATGGGGTCTACATGGAAGTCAGTAAGTAATAAATGGTTGAGGAAGAGGTGATGAATATTATTTAGAAGGGCAAATATAGATTATGCTCGCCGTGACTGAAATTCACATATGATTTGAAAAGAAACGATGTTAAATATAACGTTGAGAAATGATGTTGTGATGAATGTTGTATTGCGTAACGTTTTTTTCATTATCCAGGGAGGAAGAGAGGAATGAAGAGGAGAGAGAGAGAGGGAGGAGTGAGGATGAGAGATTGGAAAAAATGGTATGACTTGTTCCCGTAGGGAGAAGAGAGAGCTACGGTATGAAGAATTTTGTGAATGTTGAGTATAAGAATTATGATATGTTAAAATGAGAGTGTAGAAGAAGAGGATCAGGGTTATGATAGTGGAGGGATGTATGGAGCAAGTAAGTGAGTGAATGAGCATGTGAGAGAGTAATATTGAAGAAGGAGTGCGAGGAGTTTGTATGTGAGAGAATGAGATAGTAGAGATAGGTTTAGGATGGGGTGAGGTAAGGTGGAAGAGCTTCGCAGATGGCAGAGGATGTTAGGAGAGGACACGCAAGAAGTAGGGTTGAGAGTAGATCGATGCAAGAAGAGAAGAAGATGGAGTAGAATGAAGAAGAGTTTTTAACAAGTGTGATTTATGTGAGGGTGCCATAGAAGAATAATGAAGAATGTGTGTGTGGTGTATGTTGCGGAGAGTAATGAGAGGGGAAGATAAGTTGTCTGCATGTGTTGTGGTGTAATAGAACTTTCTTTAAAACACAAGAGCATTTTCATATAGTATACTATATACAAGTGAAAGGTAGAGGTAAGGCTAATCAAGGTGAAAAGTATGATTAAATTTTGTGTTGGTGAAGAGATGTTTGAAGAATGTGTTCGATGTTAAATTAGTCAGCAGGTTGGTTAGGAACAGGTGATTATACAGGTTATTATTATGTTTGTTTTATTTGTAATTATTTATAGTCTTAGTGGACTGGCATGAATGAGCAAAGCAAGGTGAAAAGGAAGAAAGTGGGTAGAATTAAAAGTGAGAAGCTTAGTGAACAATGTTAATAAGATATAGTATTTTATAAGAGCAGCCTAAAATAGTCACAAGTAAACCAGTGTGAATGGAACAAGTTGAAAACCGGAATAAAGTCTGGAAGCAATAATGAGGAATTAGCGGTTGCTAATAGTGCAAAAAGAAGTATGTGGATGTGACAAAATAGAAAAAAAGAATGTTAACAATGAGATGGATGAAGAGAAGAGGAGTCAAGAGATTAAAAGTAAAAAGATACACGTGGTTAAATGTACTAAACAAAAGCCAATAGAATAGAGTTTTTTCAAAAAAAAGTAATGTTTGGAATTTTATGACGAAAAAAGAATACTAAATATATCATTTATCTTTATATCCCATTATAGTAATCATATTATTTATAGAAATAAAAATTTGTTGATAATTTATATATTATTATATAATAATTACCTCATATATATAGGCATATACTCAGAATATCATATAAAGTAGTATAGTATATATATATAATAATTATACTAATATATATATAATATATATAATATGTGATATATATATATTATATACGTAGGGAGGAAAAGGAGGTAAATGAACAGTTTGGAAGAAGATGAATGGGGACTACAAGGAAATAGGGAGCTCTTCTGAAGGGAAGCGCGAAAGAAGGGTAAGGAATAATGAGAATAAGGGAATTCTGCTAGAATATAATGGGTAATATAGGCTGTGATTGGTTGCTTTTTTCGTAACTGATTGAAAATGGACGGTTTGAGGGGAGCGTGGAAGGACACTTCCAAGTGTTCTATAACACTTGGGCCGTAGAACGAAGAGGTGATTAAGTGGCGTATGTGTTTGATAGTGCAAGAAGGAATAGGTATATTTGGGGATGAGGTCATTTTAGTAACGGTTGGTAAAGGTAGGGAGGTGAGAAAAGTGAAGGAATGGTTAAATGCCGTTAAGCTTTAGGAAAATCTTGGGTGATAATGATCAAGAACGTGTATTTCGTATATTTGTGATTGATTGGATTTGGGGAAGGGGATAGTTTTGTAAGACAAAGCCACGTTATGGGAAGGGGTATGTCACTGGGAGGAAGGGGACTTGGGTTAAGGCTATGAGTAAATAGTAAGTTCCTACGGATAATTGGATCCTAAAACGTGCCTGCCGCCAGGAGCGGACCATTTTAATTTGGCCTTGACTTTTTTTGAACTTTTTTTCCAGCTTATCTTTTGGGGACACAATCTGAATTATTTTTTAGAGCCCCAATATTTTTTTACCCTGGAATAAACACTTTTGAGGGCTTTTGCTTTGACAATTTTGGCCCCCTTGAACCTTTTTAGGCTTATAGACCTTTTGGAAGCCCCTTGAATAGAAGGGGCTTGCAGAACGGATGCGAGGCATCCGTTCGTACCGTATTGGCCGCCGCACTCAATCTTTGGCCCCCCCTCTTTAGGGGCTTAGCCCCTTTTGACTGTTTGAAAACCGCTTGGGTTTTGACCTTTCGACATTTCGGTTCTAAGACTTTGTTTCGACGTTTTGGATCATATTCGTTTCTTGACCCTTGGTTGACTTGTATCTTCCTCGGTCTTGGACTTTGTTTTATCCTTGATTATTTCTGCCCCTATGATATCATTTGAACGATTGATCCTGACCTTGATACCGTATCAAGGTTTTACCGAGGTATCTGTCCTAACTTGAACGCGTGTAGGTATCCTAATTTGAACGCATGTAGGTAACGTTCGCTGTGTCAATGTTGAGCCCCTGCCATCTTACACACAACCACACACTCGACACACACACACCCACACACGAGCCACAGTGTGTCATAACTCACGACTTTCCACCTCCCTTTTCATCTACACTTAGCCGACCCTTTTTGCCTCATAGCCTTACCGTCTAGAGCTTCGTTCGAGTTCTACTCACGGGTTATAATTCAAAATTACTTAGACGCCAGATGGAATACACGGAACTCTTTGCGCCATTCTCTTGACAGTTTAATGACTCTCTAGACACGAGCCACGCTACTGAATGTTGAAGAGTGAAATACACTAATTTAAGTTTTTCATAGACTATATATATACAGGAGCCCGTGGAATCCCATAATCAATTAAGGACTACAGTGTAGATTCATTATAGATTATATCAGATAATTATATAATAATAATAAATAATAAGTAATTTATACTCAATATTCCTTCTAACGTGGATTGGTAGAGTATAATTAAAATCTTAATATCTCTAATGATTTATTTGTATATCTGCACATTTATAGGATATATATATATATATATATATATATATAGATATATATATATATATATATATATATATCATTACTATATATAAATATATATAATAGTTATAGGATTAACGAGAGAGAGAGAGAGAGAGAGATGACGTGAGAGAGAGAGAGAGAGTAAGAGAGAGGAGAGAGAGGAGAGTAGAGAGATGAGAGAGAGAGAGAGAGAGAGTTATTTTTTTTTGTCTGCGCAACCTATGAGGAAAATCTTTTCTGTGAACCGCTAGTTTAATCCTTTTTGCTTCTGCTTGTACGTCATCATATGAGTATCGAAAATTTGTTATTGTAAGGATAAGCTTAGTTTATCTAAAGGATATGATTTCTTTTATAATCATCACTTATTATTTAAAATAGTTGTGATTAATTGAATATACTATTAAACTTGTTTTATGATAGATAATTTTAGTTGAAAATATTTGTGTTTAGAATTATAAGAATAATTATTTATTAATATGTTTTGGTCAATGCAGATTTTTCAAAAATTAGGAGGCTTATTTCAAAAGAAATACTTAAATTAGTCTCAGTTATAAAACACAGAGCGGTGGGTTCTCACGAGATATATATATTAACAACGTGCCACGTTGTAATAATATATATATGATAGTATATAGAATATATATATTAGGTTTATACCTATTATTATCAGTATATATATTATTATATAAACAGTTAAAGGGAGTAGGCGGGGAATGATTACTCATAGGCGTGTTAGTATGTTGCGTGAGACGACACTGAGGAGGGAGATGTGTCCATTTAGTGTTGTATGTAGAATAAGTTATATATTCAACCCCTACACAGCCACACACCACACACACACTACACACGACACACACACACACACACGGACCACATAATAATAATATTATTAATAAATTATATACTAATAGTGCATATATATATACACTGTTATTACTAGAGATAGTTGGTCGTCATAGGGCTATTACCGATTACGTTGGACATTGGTGATTGATATCGAGTCGATACCGAATATCACTACAAGTTCTGTGTAAATGTGCTATATATATATATATATATATATTATATATATAATTATAGCTATTCAATTGACATAATAATTCAATTTGGAGTGTGAGAGATATGTTGCAATTAGTCACAGAACACACACACACACACACACACACACAACACACACACACACATAAACACACAAGCTAGGCTACTTATACACATACCCGCTAGGCTACTTATACACACACCCGCTAAGCTACTTATACACACACGCGCAGCCGCTAGGCTACTTATACACACATACACCCTCCATAGACACTTACACTCAACCCTACACCTACACCTACACACACACACAACCATAGACACTTACACTAAGACACTTATACACACTAGGTCGCGTGTACACACATACACTATAACACTTATACACACATTCACTATAACACTTATACACACATTCACTATGACACCTATACACACTTACACTCGCCATAGACACTTACACTTACATACATACACACTATGACACTTATAAGCACTTACACTCGACATAGACACTTACCCTAACCCATATAAACTTACACTCACACAGATACACTTACCCACCTTCGATATTTTGATGCTCAGCTTTGGTTGGGCTCAATTTTGGTTGCCTCAATTTGATACCTCAGCTTTGATGGCTCATCTTTGATGACTCATCTTTGATGACGTCATCTTTGATAGCCCCTATATTGATGATTCATCTTTTGTCTGAAGTCATCTTTGTCGGCTCATCTTTGATGAATCAGATTTATTGATTGTTTAGCTTTGATGGTCCCCATACCCCTAGATCATAAGCTGAACAACCTGAACGCCATGCAATGATCCCTGTGCCGCGGAAGCCACGACCTCGCAGCCCGCAGGTGCGACACCGCCCGCGCGCGTGCGCGCCGCAGGTGGCAATATTTCCGCAATCCCGCCCGCCGCGTGCGCCCGCAGGCGCAATATTTCCGCGTTCCCGCCGCCGCCGCGTGCGCCCGCAGGCGCAATATTCCCGCTCGAATGAAAAATATATATACTATGAGTCAATTATTTTACTTCATACTTAAACATTTTTTATTAAAAACATTTACATTACAACCCTTAAAGCTGTAAAACAGTAAATCAATAAGCTCCTTGGCCTAGCACAGAGGGAATAAGTAAGAGGCCTTTGTTTTACCTGATTGCTGATTACGTGTTTTAACCTCAAATATATTTACTCCGAAACATTATTTATTGCTTTTATATTTTACTTAATACTTTTTTAATTTATAAATTTTTAAAAATTGTATGTAAGAAGAAAAAGGCAGAGTGGCTGATTTGGGCTCAAAAAATTCAGGTTGCCCAAAAAGGTCAAGGTCAAAAAAGGTCAAGGCCAAAAAAAGGTCGCTCTGCGGCGGCACGTTTTAGGTCCAATATCCGGGTGCTACTACTAGAGCAGTAAAATTATCCTTATGTAAGGGGGATAAGGGTAAATGTAGGAATTGTAAATCAAATAGTTTATTGAGTGTTGCAGGGAAGATATATACTGGTATTTTGGTCGAAAGAGTGCGTACGTGACTGAAATACCGATTGGTGAAGAACAAGATGCGTTTAGAAGTGGTAGAGGATGTGTAGATCAAATCTTTCAATTGAAACAAACGATTGAGAAAATGAGAGAGAAGAAGAATAAATTGCATTTAGGTTTTATGGATTTGCAACAGGCGTATGATAGGATTAATAGGGAAGCACTATGGCAGGTGTTAGGGATGCATGGTGTTGGTGGTAGGCTTCTGAATGAAATCAAAAGTATGTATGACGATAGTGAAGCGTGTGTAAGAATAAAGGGAGTTGAAAGTGATTGGTTTAATATTAATAGCGGAGGGAAGCAGGGGTGTGTTATGTCTCCTTGGTTACTCAATTTGTATATGGATGGGGTTATGGAAGAATTAGAGGTGAAGGTGGCAGGAGATGGTGTTATAATGATGGAGAATGGAAGAGAGTGGAGGGTGCCCTACCTATTATATGCAAATGATTTGGTTTTGTGTGGCGAACCTGAAGAGTTTGAAAGGGTTAGTATAGAGATTTAACAGGGTGTGCAAAAGGAGGGGTTTGAAAGTAAACATAGATAAGAGTAAGGTTGTGGTTGTGAGTGAGGACAGTCCTCGGTGTGAAGTTATGTTAGATGGCGAGCAGCTAGAACAAGTATATCTGAGTTTAAATATTTAGGATATATGTTAGATGAAAAAGGAATGGATGATGTACAATGTAGTAGGAAAGTTGTAAATGGCAGGAAGATGGCTGGTGCAATTAAATCCTTGGTGGATGTAAAGGGACTAAGTCTTGAATGTGCTAGGGTTTTACATGAAGGTATGTTGTTACCTTTGTTAATGTATAGTAGTGAACCTATGGTTTGGAATAAGAGGTATAGATCTACAAGAAGTATAGAGGTACAATGTGTTCAATCCTAGGGGTGTGATGGATGTGAGAAAGAATTGATAAAAAATTGAGGAATGCAACACATTAGGGAGTTGCTGTGGTGTGAAGAAAAAGGGCTAAAATGGAGAGAATAAAATGAAAGTACGTTGAGATGGTTTGGTCTTGTGGAAAGGATGGATGATAGTCGTTTGTTCAAGCAGATGTATAGTGGTGAGTCGTGCGTGGAATACAACACGGCTGGCTGAGAGACCTGAAGAAAAAGTGAATTGGAGTCAGTACGAATGCCCTGGAGAGAGAAATGTGGATTTGGCCAGGGAGAAGGGTAAGAGGGTGCCATATAGAAAGTGGAAATGGCGGGTATGGGGTGTGGTCCCACCCTCGAGCGCCAAGGGGTGAACCCCATGCTGGGAGAGATGGGCCATGTGGAGGGTAGCCGTCGCGGTCCGCTAGGGCTTAACTCGGGGTGGGTTTCTAAAACCTGTGGGGATTGGAAGGGTTTCCAACATGCTGGCTTCTCTTTTTGACTTGCGTCATATTCTTCTAAAACTTACTATTTCTGTTTCCGGTGCTGTTGCGCACCTTAAACCTCAGTCTTGGGGAAAAATTGTGGGGGGGGGGGAGAGGTGATCCATGATGCGAGCATTTCTCAAAAAAATATTTTTAATTGAATTAATTGAAATTGGTACGAGGACGCCAGGATTAATAAAGGTCCTATTGCTTTGGATAGGTGTTAGTGTGAACCAGAGTCGTTGGGTCTGAATAATTTTCGTATCGGGCGAGGTCTTAGAGTGGGGCGGTTAAATTAGCATAAACTCGGTGTGAAGCTAAAAAATGGAACTTTTATTTGTTCTGTCAAGACCCGGGAACAACATTTACCTTGATATTAAGGTGTTTTTTCTCTACAACAAACAAAATCATATTTTCTTTGAACCATGATTTCCCCGTGGGGGAGAGGGAGTATTTTCATTACTAAACATATCCCTAAAACAAATTCTGGCTTATTTAATTGAAGAATACAAACCCTGGAAAGGTGTCTTTAAAGTGAATTGTCCTCATCTTTGGCTGGTCCATTTTATATAATGTTTTCATGTCTTGCTCGGTGAGTACAAAATCGGTAATCTGAGGAATTAAAAAACAATAATAGTTAAAAGGCAAATAAGAGACAAGATAAAATGATTATTTTATATATTCAAATTTCACAGATATTTTAAAAGTGAAGCTCTCAAGGAGTAAAAACTTATACCCTTTAACAATGACTACAATTATAATTTTTTTTGAGCGGATGTACAGGGACCACCACAGCACACAGGAATGTGGCTATACCGTGTCAGTATACTAACTACAGGGGAAGTCCCTAGCGGAACATAAGATGAACAGTGTTGAGATGGTTCCAACAGTTCCAACAGGAAGCCAAAAACTTGATAACTACGAAGTAAAAAGATTTGGATAAGATGTGCGGAAGGAGATGCAGAAGAGGTATAGTGAGCAAATCAGGGAAGAACTTGCTTCTAAGGGTCGAGATGGTCTCGCAATCCACAAAGATATGAACGACCGTACGAGGACAATTGGGAGGAGCAAAATGGGCAGATCGGGGGATCCCCTCCGAGTTATAAGAAATCCACGAGTGAGGTCGGTATGACCTAGACGCAATCGAGGCGACTCCTTCTACTAGATGATGACCTGCGTCCAATGACGGGTTTGAAGTTTCGTAGTTTGGCGCCACGAGCATCCTCTGCCCAACATGTTTGCCAGCCAGAGAGGAAAAATCTGTAGCAGGTAATGGCCCAGGCATAAAGCAGGAGGGTATTGGTATATAGGCTTGTTCATTTCCAGGAACACCCACATGGGAATGAAGCCAACAGAACTCGAATATGTGCTTCTTCACAGGCAAAAAGCAGAGACCAAAGGGTTTTGGGTCGATTGGTCAAGCAACGCCTGGAGAGCGCCTCTAGAATCGGAAAAGATGGTATAGTTACCCTGAGGGGAGATGGTACTGATTCTGTTCATTACCATGGACACCGCTATAAATTCGGCCGAAAAAAACAGACGAATACGGTGGAAGGGTGTGGGAAACAATGATGTCCGGAAACACAGATGAAGCCTCCACCCCTCCCTCCGTTTTGGAACCATCGGTGTAAACTGCTATAGAATCGCCATGAACTTCATGGTACACAAAGGAATCCCTCAATTGCACCAAGTTTTAGAGGTGAGGTGCCGCAAAATATCCAAGGAACGGCAGCAACTAGCGATTTGAGGCAAGCAATGTGAGGAAGGTACGTGAGGAGCTCATCGAGCAGCAGGCCTAAGAACCTCACTGTCAGCTCCACACGGATGGGGGAGCCATAGAGGCTTAATATAGGAAGCGACTGTATTCGACCCCTACGACGGGGATTTTTTTCGGAAAAGCACTACTTTCGTTTCGACGTGGAGAATATAAAGCCACATGCAGAACACCAGGAGTAAGCCCTATCGATGGCGAGCTTAACTTGACGCATCATACAAGGAGGCTTTGCTCCAGTGATGTACAGGGCAAGATCGTCAACATAGGTCGGAATTGAATCGACTGCTCCATTTAAACCTATTGCGAAAAGCAGCATGCTCAGTACACTGAACAGCGTCACCCATTCTTTCATTGCAAAACGTCTGGAGTATGGTACCACAACGGATTTGAAACGAACGATCCGACATTAATAAAGAGGGGAAGATGCACCCTGAGTTCCAAGGAATAATGTTATCATACGTCTTTTCGAGGTCAAAGAAAAAGGCAAGGTCAATTTGTTAGAAACAAATGCCTCACGAACGTCATGATCTAACCGAAGGAGGATCCTGAATAGAACGATGATGACGAAAACCAAACTGAGAGTCAGAAAATGCATGGAGTCGCTCCAACGAGGGAAGTCACCAAATCTCTCCATGAGCTTGCATGTGCTGCAGGTCAATGAAATAGAGCGATGGTTTTAGGAAGAAGTTAGATCCTTCCCAAGTTTGGGAATGGGAACAATATATGTAGTAAACCAGACAGGAGGGAAGACCCCCTCCGCTCATATTCTATTAAATAAGCTGAGAAGGAATGCAGAAGGATGAACATGCCTTAGCATTTGGAAGGAAATGCCGTCAGGGTCAGGCGCTCCGTCCTTGCAAAAGTTTTAGAGCATCTTGGAACTCTGCTCTGGTGAATAATGTTGTATGCATATAAGAATTAACGGAGGAAACATACCGTAGTTACGAAAATATTGTTTCCTCGTTCCTCGAGTAATACGCCGAGAGCGGGCTGCTGAAACTTTGAAAGGAATCAAGTTGGAAGGTGTGAGAGTTTGATTATAAAGCCTATATAATTTATGCCGGCGACGGGAACAGGGTAGTTGCGGGAAAGATAGGAAAGTAAGTGGCCTGATGAAAGGAAGACCAGTCCCCCTTGTCAAATCGCTAGCCAGAATAAGGTTGTTGTTGCGGACTGGGGCTGAAGGATGATATAACGATTGTGTAGTGGTCACTTCCACAGAGGAAAGCCGACTTTTCCCACCCAAAACGATCTAAAGGCGAGACTGAAAACAACGAGACGTCAACACAGGAAAAGGTGCCTGTATCAAGACGTTTAAAGGTTGGAAGACCCGAGTTGAGATCATAATGAAAAATCCAGCAAAATACCCAATATCCAATAGTCATCGAAGGACGTAACTGTCTTCCCACAAAGGGTGGCGGAGGTTAAAGTCACTGTGGATTAACACGGGAGATGGGAAACTTCAAAATAAATAGACGAGGTCCTTGGTATATTTACAGCTGGGTGCTAGGTACGCTAAGCACAGTGTAAGCGGTGTTTCAAGATGGATGTGAGCCGCTACGGCATGTAAAGAAGTAAAATGAATGGGACAGACTTGCATAGCAGGGTCAAAGGCTGGGGAAGATGGAAGAGAAGGACAAATAGGAATGATGTCATCGGGAGTGATAGGAGACACGTTGGAAGACAGGTGTGTGGTATCCTTAGTCAAATTCTCGGGAGATATAAGCGACCAAGTGCCAGACGGCTCAGGTGACAGTTCCGAATTCAAAATAGGTGGAGGGGACGAAGCAGGGAGGGAAGACTTCTCCCAACTGTGTCCACCAGCAGTCAACCCACATCGATAGCCCCACGTCTACCCGAAGGACGACCGCATAAGGTCTCATCCAACAATCCCTCTGACCTCCCCTTGAAGGGAACCCCAGTTTCAGCACGTGGGAGTCATATGGAAGAAGAGTAGTCCAAAGAGTCCATGGTGGCATCCGAGTAAGTTTCAGAATCACTTGAATATTGCAGAAGCAAAGCAGTCTTAGGCGGCGTGAGCAACATCAGATCAGAATGGACAGAAGTTGATACACTGTTCCGGGTTTGTCCACGTGGGCTGCCAGAGTGGCAAGCCCGTTTTGGCAGGACAGAAATCGGTCCCCCAGCGCAAACGGGTTCATTTTCTTTTATCAAGCCCTTGGCTCGTGGCTCGAAATGCAAGCGAGTACGGATGTATGGCCTGGGAAGTTCCACTCTTGGAAGGGCGTTAGCGATCGTTAAGAGGGTCTTTTTGTTTTCCCGGAGAAACCAAAGCAGGTCGTTTCCGGGAGATAGGACAGTTGAGCTCAGAGGAGGCATATGGGCGATTGTCATCGACCTCAGACGCTGAACAGGTCACAAAATCAGATATCCCCTTGGGAGCGGCATGGACCTTTGCAAGTTGAGTAACATGAGAGAGGGTCGTGTGTGTCGGCGATGAACGACGAGTGGTTCGGCGGACCATCTTAGGAGAGTTGGGAGGACAATTGTCCAGAGCAACAGAAATCACCACGCCAGGTGATCCGTTATCCATCACGGATGTCTGAATTGGGGAACACGAAAGTGGAACAAGTTAAGGACACAACGCAAGGGGACGATGGGCAATGTTAGAGGCAACCGCATAGGCAATGTTTGATGCCGCAGCATAATTACGAGGAAGACGAGCCAGCTTCTCCTTTGCACGGAGGGTAGCTTCACGACGGTTATACTTATGAATAGCGCACTACTCAAGGATTTCTTTCTCCAAGGCGAAGGGGAAGTAGACAGAGGAGGCAGGGTGTGGACCCTTGCAGTTAGGACAACATGGAAGATGTTTTACAC
>JABUQX010090968.1:0-30675 GCA_015478945.1 Trachelipus rathkii
CCTACATCGCGTTGAGGGCGCTAGGAAACAAACGTGTTAGTGTGAGATATTGGATAGAGGGTGATATAGAGTCACCTGTCGGAATTGACGTAGAAGGCACCAACGATTTCTTAACTCGGATCCCCAAGAGTGATCAGTGCCTATATTTCTTAATAGTGCTTATGGTGGAAGTATGCCTATGAGAGGGCTATGGAAAATAATGGTGAATAGCTGCCCTGTTGTGGTTTTGGGAATGGCTGGTGTGCTAGACAAAAGGTGCGAAGGTAGAAATATGAGCATCTGGTGAAAGAATTGTCGAGAGAGAGAGTCGAGATATGTCAGTTAAAAAAATGAGAGTGAATAGAGTTGAGAAAGATTATAGGTTATTTGTTTCAAGCCCATCCTTCAAGTAGCAGGTAGGGTGATGGGGCGTGGAGATATGTGTATAGCCATGTGTTTATTGTATGGTAGTGTGAAAAGAACTAAGTATTGTTTGTAGGGATGTTTGACTGGTGAAGGGGAATGAGATGTGAGAATATAAGGAGATTATAATGGCCAGAGGGATATCTACAAGTATAAGTGTGATTCAGAGGAAATAAATGGAGCGATTCACCTAATTAGCAGTCTTCAGAGGATGAGAGGGAAATGGCTAATGGTTTTGTTTTAGAATAGATGAAGAGAAATCTTGCTAGGAATATAAGAATGGGAAGAGGAATGTGGTAGAAAATACGGAATGTAGAGAATGAGGTGGCATTTGCGGATGGAGTGAGTAGAAGTAATTTAAATGTGGCCAGGAGGCCCGGAGATAAAAATTTTAATTCGCCGGCCGGGAGGCCGGGGTGAAAGATCCTCGGCCTGAGAGAATAAATGAAGTTATGCCGGAGAGTGAAATTTCCATTATACTTTACTTTTCGATAGTATATATATTAATATTGAGTATATGATATTATTTAGTAGCTCACGAGTGGGTATAGACGTAACTGTCTTTGTATATATCAATTAGTTGGAATAAGGATGAATATTAGTAATATTATATATATATATTAAAATGCGTCGTATATATATATATAATATATATATATATATATCGGGGTATATATCTATATATTATATATATATATATAATATATATATATATATATAGTATTTATAATATATATTATATACTATGTCCCAGTTACCACTAAAGAAAAAATTATAAAAGAAAAGGAAGGAAAAACTATAGAATTTAGAGAAAAGAAGTTTATTTAGAATAAAAGTTTACTATATATATGGAGACATGAAAAGCAATGTATTTTATTTTTTATTTTTTATTAGTTATAATAATAAATTACTGTCCCAGGAGGACGCTGCTTATGTATTTATTGTCGTGGTAACTTGGTGGTTTGTGTTATGTAAGAATCGTTGCTTGGTAATAACGGATTTTGAACGCATTTTTAATGATGGTTTGCACCCGGCGAGTTTGATATAGGTATATTTTTTTTTTTTTATTTTTTTTTAAAACTAAATGAATACCATAGGGTATACGCACCGAATGGCAGGAGTCGGGGTCTCTCGGGCTTCCGGGAAACTACGGGGTAGGACTATTTCCCCCCTCGGGGGGGTTCCGGAACCCCCGCTCTTTGGTATTTGGGTGTCGCGGGGGTTCCTCCGCCCCTCCCTCGTGGGTATTGGAAACGTCCCCCTCTTGCTGTTGCCGTCGGCTCGAGCGTAAGTATGCACGCTGGTAGAAAAAATGAAGCTGTATATATAAAGTATTTTACAATATTCATTTACTATTTCTGTATTGCATTTTTAAGCTAGATTTATCAAAAGTGTATTTTTTGTTAGATGTAGTCAATTTGGATATCAACCAAGTTGGATTGAGTACGGCGTTGAATTTAGATTGTTTATCAAAATAATAAGTCAATTTAGTAAATGGTGTCTATATAGGCCTATTCAATATTATTATACCATGTATTAATAGTGAACTAAGACATCTAGCTTATCAGATGGCTGTTAGAAACGAAAAAAAGAATAATTTTATAGCTTCATTGTTTATATTGACAATATTTTTGTAGAAATGAATGAGTGTCTTTTTAAATAAATATACAGAGGCATTGACATTAATGTTACTCAAAAGTGTATTTGGGGAACTATTTGACTAAGAGACGTGATATGGTAGCAGGTAGGTTTTGTATGGGGAGGCATGGTGTGGCCCACTAATTTTATTTTCAAACACCTCATCTTTTGGGCCATGCAAAAATTAAGGCGTAACTCGGGGAACCCGGCAGAAACGGAGACTACTGTGGTATCCTCCCGCAAGAGCCAGGAGCCGGAGATCTTTAAAATTAGTCAATTTACTCCGGTCCAACGCGGGAGCCGGAGCCGGAGATCCGGTGCACCCTAAGAAATGAAATAATAATTAGGCGAGTTTAGATCTTGAAAGTCACGGCATAGTGATCACGCCCTGTGACGGTCCGTGCAGGCTGTGTCAACCAGCAGTGTGTACTAAGCCCTTCTCTACAGATGGGGAAGGATCCAGAAAGGCGTGCTAATATAGGTAATGTTGAGTTTTCTAAAGGGAAGACTGAGGCATTGCTAATTGGAGACTCTATGATACGATGTCTAGATAGGACTTTTCAAAATAAGGAATTAGGGGAAGCAAATGAGTATGTTACCAGGCGCCAGAGTGAGTGATATCGTGGATAGGATAGATAGAGAGATTGAGTTTACAATGTCGATTCAAATGTGACGTAAAGGTGGTGGTAGCAAATGATATAGAATAGAGGTCAGATGAATTTAATAGCAGATTGACAAGGAAGGTGATTCAAAAGATGAAAGCTAGGGAAGAAGGTGCATGATTTTCTGGGATTTACCTAGGTTAGGTGCAGGTCAGGAAATGGGGAAGTAGGGCTTTAGGTGTAAAGAAAGGGTTAGAAAATAAGGTTTTTCAGAAAATATTAGTGTTGGGTGAGTAGATTTTTCTGTGTGGTAGTAGAGAATATCGTCTGGACAAAAGCTCTTTCTTATGCAGTTCAACATCAACGGATGCTAATCTTAGGTTGTAAACAAGGTGTTAGCTTTTCGGAGTGTAACTAGTTGGAGACCTTGTTCTATCCAAAACTAAGTAAGTTTGAGATGGTAGGAAATGGGATATGAATAATATAGCAATGGTAACTGTAATCAGTGTGAGATGTAAATAAAACTAGTGCGTGTTGTCGAGCTTGGCTTCCTTTTTCGAAATTCATGGTTGAATGTGGCAAATGATTCAAATGCTAACAGCTTTTCGAATACTACAATGCTTATTGTCTTTTCCCGCTATGTTTATCTTCATACAGACATCGCTCTATTACCAGCCTTAAAAATAAAAAAGAATGAAAGCTTGATTTTATACCCATAAATAGATCTAGACATTATTTGCAATAACTAAAACATGGGGTTTAATGACGAATTGTAAGGACTGCCTTTCAGGAATAATCAATAATACCCGAAATGCGATGGTTGCACTTTATTTATACCAGCATAAATAAAGTAGGGTAGTGGTGTGGGGCTTTAGGCGATTTATTATAGTTAGGATAGAAGAAAGAAAAGACTATTAATATATTAAATCTGAGTGTTTTTAATGACTGACTTTAAAACTAAACATGATATTGAATCATGTGTGGATAGATATCCTATGTACAATATCAATAGAATAAGGGCATTTTATAGACCTGGCCAGAGTCAAAAATTAGATGCGGAAATGGGTGAAGACTAGGTAGAAAGGTATAGTCATAATCGGTAATTTTAATTTCCTGACATTCATATTGAGGATTCTTGTCTTAATATGGACGCATAGTTTACAGTTCTGTATTATAATTGTATAACTAGACAATTTGGAGCCATATGGTCCATGAACCTACAAGACACGATGCACTGTTGACTTAATATTTAACTAATGGTGAAAGTATAGTGGATGAGGTTAGAGTTGAGGAGAAATTTAGGATTTTAAAAAAAAAAAAAAATGATCCAATAATCCTTATGGATTATAGATTTAATATGAATGTTATATCTGGGCCCACCAAATTGGATAGAGGAAATAAGGAAAAGATCTTAGATTCCAAAATGGTGATTTTTACCATATATTTTGAGACACTTATGAGTAATAAACTGACTGGGATATGAGAGTTTAAAAGACAATAATGTTTTATAATCATGTGGGAAGAATTTTAACAAATTTAAATGAATATATTCAGTCAGTATGTTTTGTTAAATTAACCCAGTGGGGTGGCAAAGAGAGAACCTGTTTGGTGAATAAGAGAGATATAATCAGTGATAAAATATTCCAGGTAATTAAATATGAGAGGATGTAATTTAGAAAATTATAGAAAAAATAGAAATGAACTTAATCACAATCAATAAGAAAAGGACAAAGAGAAGAGGCAGAAGTTAATTTAGACCAACTAATAGTAAGAAGGACTGAAGAAGTTTATTAAGTTTATAGAATTTAAAGAAGTAAAAATGGACAATTGCTTACGGATGTCATACAACAAGGCCGCCTCCCATCAACTGATTACTCATATTATCCTGCTCTCGGCTTTCGATCTTGTTGGTAAGAGCGCTGGACGAGTGATCAGCTAGAGGCGGGAACTTAGAAATATAAAGCTGAACATTAGTGAGTGGTCTTCTTCCCACAGACGAAAGTGCTTACACGAGCGTTGACAACTTCTCACCTCCGCATTTGGCCACAACCAAATATCATTACATGACAGT
This sequence comes from Trachelipus rathkii, assembly GCA_015478945.1. NCBI lineage: Eukaryota > Metazoa > Arthropoda > Malacostraca > Isopoda > Trachelipodidae > Trachelipus > Trachelipus rathkii. The sequence goes on from JABUQX010090968.1 coordinate 4,714, forward strand.
CCTAAATATATGTCATAAATAAGGACCCTCCCTCGACCATTAACTGGATATTATTGCCGTCGCCCACAACTAATATAAAAAAAAAAAACTACCTTGCTTACAATCTGTTGGACAGCTGTGACTTTCTTCATAATGATTTGTGTCCCAACTGGACCCTATATTATTGCTAATCACATCGATTTTCCTACTTTTGTTGGATCCATAAACCCTTCTAAAATAATAGCGGCCATATCTTATCTGATCTATTTAGTATGATAACTCTATTTTTCTTGTATCCTCCAAAAGACGCGAATATTCAAATCATATAATATACATATTATTAATGATTATTGAGTACTGCTCAAAAATAGGTGACTATTTTAATTTGTAAGAGTGATGTAATATTAGGGCTATTTATAATGTAAGGAAGTGAGGTTAAAACTAGAGTTGAACTCAGTTTCAATATATGTCACAGGACCGATCCCCCATGTATATTATGTTTGCCCTGAGCCATAAGGCCGCTACTCCACCATCCGTCTTGATATAGTTCTCATTGTTTGGCCACAACAGGACTCCTTTCAGTTTCGAAACCTTAATTTTCCTACTTTGTGGTCCATAAACCCTTCTAAAAAATTGTCCCATATCTTATCTATCTGATCAATACTTCCCACTTTAGTATTAACTCTATTTTTTGTATCTCCAAGAAGTGAATAGAGAGCTGAATATCATTTGTAATATATGATTTTGACATGATAATATTAAAAGTTTCAAATACGATATATCAATATACGAAAGTTATTCTCATTTTTTTTCATTTAAGTAGATAATTCATTGTTACCATTGCCAAATTTTTCCTGCACTTTGAGGCTAGCTAGTTAGTACCGAGAATGGACCACATCTGAATTTGAAAGTTCCAGTTCACTCCCTAGAGGGTAATATCCGTGGCAGAGACTGGCCATGACTTGGAAATCCTGTACATTTAAGACTAAGCAAAAAAAAAAAAGAAAATAAAAAAAAAAAGAAAAAAAAAAAAATAAATATATACACATGTAAGTCTAACTCCGGGAGAAGGTAGATAAGTAAATATCACATGAGATTCAAATTAATATATACGGTTGAATGTACTATAATATATATAAAAATATATATCATTACAACCTTGTAATATAATATCAATAGCATCTGTGTTTTTAGAAATTATATATGACTCATTTACGGCTAAGTGGTATGTACACCTAATCTCAATACATCACACACACAACCATAGCCAACACACACAACTCACCAGTAAATTCACAAACAATTCGCTTCGCATGAATTGCTTTCATTGGAAAAGGCCGCGTACTAGGGCAAACCACGCCTTTACGGTGTGGCAAGCATTCCGACTACGACGCGCTGAAGCAGGGCTTGCTATCGAGCCTAAATATTCCTAACTTCCACTTGGTATTCGATTCTTGACCAGCTTTGGTGCAATTTTGAGGATGTTAATTATACAACTGCAGTTGGGTGTGAGATAGCTGCTTGTTTGCCCGTTGTTGTAAGTCTTAATTTTGCTGTTAGCATCAAGTTGAATCGTAATTATCTGTTTAGACCAATCAGTTCTTTTAAAGTTTAAAATTTTGAAGCTGATCTCATAGGTTATATAAGTATATATTCTGGTCAAAATATGTTTGGTGCTCAACTTTTTGAAAGATTTTACTCTAAATTTCTTGAAATTTATAATCGATTCTTCTTTTAAAACTGAAAAGCCTTAGAACTAAATCCTGGATAAATAGTGATGTCAGATTCTGTATTATGAAAAAAAGCGGTCTTATTCAATAAATATATATGAGCCTTAATTACTAGTATTCACTGTCGGGTGTTGAGGTCTACTGATGGAAACATTACAAAGATCTGGACCTTCTTTTAATCAAATTAGAGGACCTAACAGGGGAAGTGACACAATTGAAGTAATTTGGAAGATGATGTAATAGTTACTGATAAGAATCGGATTGTTGATAAATTTAATGAATATTTTATTAATGTGGCTGCAAAAATTAAAAATACCAGCCACAAGGGTATGGAAACCCTTTAGATAGTGTACCTATTAATGAGATAAGTTTTTATTTTATTCCAATAACGGGGCATGAAGTTAATACTTTAATTAGGGTCCTAAAAATAAAACATGTTCCAAATAAAACGTTAATATTTTGGTCTTGAAAAGAATAACTGCACTCATTTCGAATTTACTTATTGATATTTTTAATAGGTGTGTCCTTGAGATGTTTTATCCAGACTCTCTTAAGATTGCACGTATGGTCCCAATATACAAGAAGGGCGACAAGTTGTCTTGATAATTAAATATCCATCTCAGTCCTACCAAATTTTAATTTTTTTTTTAAATTCATTCACAATAGAGTTAGCAGATTTATTCAGGGATCTGATTTGCTTTATCCATTCCAGTAAGAATTAGGAAGAATAGGAAGACAACTCATGCCGTCATGAAGATTGCAGAGAATGTACTGAATGCATTTCCGGAAAATAACTTTTAATGACATTATTTCTGTCTCTTAAAAGTGTTTGATCGTATTGAACATAAAATACTTGTCCAAAAATTGGAAGGATTTGGATTTAGAGGAATTGTGGGGAAAGTTTTAACTTCTTATCTTAGTAGTCTGCGACTGTATGTGTTGCAGGATACTAGATATAGAGGTCTTGTGGTCAGATATGGTGTTCCTCTGGGATCTTTGGTTGGGACCTTTGCTTTCTTGTTTACAAAACACCTGCAATGATGTTTTGCCCACGTCTGCGTTATGGCCGATATGGAACATTACTTTTTACTGAGCTGGCCAGCCAATGTTATTTGAGAAGTGTTACTCGCAACTCTATGAAATAGGGAGAAACCTTGTACAGCGATATTCTAACTGTGTTGAGAATAAATAACAGACTTGTGTTGTAATTAATAAAAATACTAGTAACCCAGACAAAACTCGATGAATTATACTTCAATGTGTGGGAATTAATCGCAAAAAACATAGGATATCTAATAGAATGACGAATGAACCAGCTTGATTGTGGATTGACCAACTCTCCCCAAGCGTACACAATGAAGACCAGAAATTCTAATAGTATCACAAAACTTGTCTTAAACACATTTCAATGAATGAGTAAAGAGCCGTCTCTGTAAGATGACAAAGCCTCTTTCCTATTATCAGGGATGTTTGAGTCATGTTGTATTATTAATATAAAGTGAGCCATTAGCGCTTGTCGTAACTCCCCTATATGATTTAACGTTCCCTTGTGTAGATAATATACCGACATGATGTCTTTCCAAACGAAACCTGGTAAATTGGTGGTAACTTGGTGGCTCCCCGGCTTCGTCCTTCACACAAACCTTTCTGCCGTTTGGCTCAAACTCCAAAGAGTCTACAAGATGCAATAGTGAGGAATTTGTTAATAATCATGCGTTAACCAGGAGAAGCCACGCCCGGTTTAGATGCCCTGTGGTAATATTAAAAATTAAAGGTATCGATTTGCTACGATTAAAAGCGAGCAAAAATGAAAAGAAGCCAGGAAATTTACTACCCAAATGTGTCCTAGAAATATTTTACGGTCCAGAAAATCTTGAGTTATCATGCCACTATCTTGAACAACCCATACCTATGAAATTGATTTTGAAATTAAATTTCACCTGTTGAGAAACTAATTTATTGACATAATGATATAATGACATTTTTTCAGTATTAGGCGCTACTTTTTCCATATAGTTATTACGTGACGCCCCATTAGCTCTGTGCGCAACTGCCTTTAGCGACAACAAGCAATGGGAGTAACCCCACATATGAGAGCAATGCCATGTTGAAGTGGTCCTTAAGGTTGTGTTTGGTGAAATTTTAAGGAATAAGAGTTAAGCACCCGAACTTGTATACAAAATTAAAAACTATCTACAAGCACTAGTGAAGATTTCCACTTAGACCAAACCCATCCAGATCGGAAAATATGTTTAAATGCATTAAATATAAGTATATAAATTTTGATATGATTTAGAAAGGTTGTACTAATTACCAGATATATATGCCAATCTATGTGCATTTTCCATTTAATAAATAAATTAAAAGTATATAATATAATAATAATATAATAATATATTAAATAATATTATTATAAATATTAATTATATAAATATATATTATATATCTAATAATATTATAATATTATAATATATTATATATATATATATATATAAATAACATATATATATAAATATATATATATTATAATATATTAGATTTCTTGCCATCTACTTTTTAATTTTATATTGAATTATCTATTTAGTATATACAATTATTTTTCAGTTGCTGAGTATAATATATATTATATATATATATATATATATAATTATATATATTAATGTATATTTATAATATATATATTTTAAGTATATAATCAAACATCGCGCCCACTTAATACACCGATCCGTATACATCCGCATTCCCGCGGATGTTATTAAAATATATCCAAACAATCCCCGCATCCCCAGTATATAATCCGACATATATCCCCGAGCGGAGTATAAATATGTCCAGAAAAATAATTAATACTAAAATTACTTGACTATTAGTTCGTTGAAAAATCTTAAATATTTATAAATATATATAATTAATATTATAAATTATAATTAAATAATTATATATATATTTATATATTAAATTTATTAACCGTTACTATCTGAAACGTATGAACTACCCTAAAAATAAATATAAGTTAATGAGGAACACATTATAATACCAGAAGTAAATGGAAAAAAATAAAAATTAAATTGGTAAGAGCAATTCTCACACAATTCAAATTACTTTTTAAAATGCCTAAATTTCCTGTTATATTAAGTAAATAAATAATATAAATATATAAATATATAATATATAATATATAATAATTATAATTTATAATATTATACAATAACAACTTAATTCCCGCTTAAGCGATATATAATAAATAGGGTAAATCTTGCCATAACGTCTGCTAGTGTCCTTTCAAATCCTCCAACCTTAATCATGATTTTCCTCATTCAATCTCGCTCTCTAACATTCAAACCAAACCTGCCTGCCTACTTCCCATAACTCTAGTCTCTCGTGCAACAAATACACCTATCCTTAACCTCACCCCTCGATCAACCTGCGTCCTCTCCTAGACAATTTTCCTTTAATTCCATCCATATACACCACCTCTATTACTCGGTCATCACCCTTTATCCAACTCTTCTTCTCTATCCTCCTACCGAAGAACCTCCCAAACTCGTTCCTAACCCACCCTCTTTCCTCCATCTCTCCAGATGTCCTATAATAAACCCATTCATTAAGCTAATCTATAACCTTCTTCGCTCTTAAATCTCACCATAACCATTTTTATAAATAAACAATCACATCTTCTTTACATCTTAATTCAACTAACTCTATATTATCCTAATCCTCATAATCTCTTTTTTACTAACCCCTACAACCGCTACTCTAAATAACTCCAATTCATCATCTAATAAACACCTTAAAAGCAACAGGCTTATCTCTTAGGACCTAGCATTCAAACCGCCCCATGTTATTCACACAAGCCCATAGTAGTACCGCTGCCGAAACCAAACATATTAATTTTCAATTAACATATTTTTACTTATTTAAATAATTTAAATGTTAGATTATAAATTTCTCCCCCCTATATTTGAATAATTCCCTTAATTCAAGAACCAAACTCAATGCTCTCATTCCTTCTCTAACTACTTACTTTGTCGAATAATCTTCTTTTTAATTTCATCCCTAAATCGCTCCTATACCCAATAACTCAAATCCCTACAATATCTGAAAAACCTTGTACTTTACTTCTTTAATAAATACATACCACCCTCAACTTTTACTTAACAATCTCTTACCACCATCCCCTCATCTTGATTTCATTCCTCCAATCAAATAAACACTAACCACTTTTTAAACTTCAATTTCCTGGTTCATCTATAATAGGTAACCCTCATTTGTCCAACCACACCCTCTCAATAACTCCTTCACACAAAATATCTAAAACAATAGACCCTTCTGATATATTCTGTAGCGCCTAAACAAGTAAAACAGTATCAATCCTGACGAAAATAGTATATCATGTTCACACTTAACCCCTAATATTCTTAATCACCCCTATATATATATTCCATTCAAATAAAATATTCCAACCACCTCTCCCCTCCCTATCTTCATCTCTTACCCTCTGCAGAACCACTCTCCATAAATAATATGATAAAAAAGCCTAACTATAGTGACATTACTACATAACCTCTTAAATCTGTAATTAACCCTCTTCAATTCTATCCCCATATAATCATACTCTATCATCTTACCCCCCATAATAATTACCTCACACTAACATTCTGCAAATATATCCTAATAAAGGCTACCTATATACCTTTTAACCTAATTTACACCCCTTACCATATTCTCTATATTCCAGCATCTCTTCTATAATTCCCCCTCAAAATTACTTCAAAACCTATCATATGCTTCTCCAGTGAATCAAGAAAAACAACCCGTACCACTTTCCCTTTCACTTTCTAACCTTCTCAACACAAAAAGCATTACTTCAATCGTGAATTACAAAATGATCACACCACCTTCTTCCCACCCTAAAATCCTCCTATTATGTTCTTTACCCCACATTCTCGCCTTCCGAATTTAAATCTTCTCACCCGTCTCAATTAGTATTCTTACCCATACACTTTTTATAACCCTACTACACTCAAAAGACAAATACCTCTATATAATTCCCACATCCCATTATCCTAATCCCTACTTTCCCTTCATGCAGGGGAATACCATAACATAAACCACCTCCCAATCTCTGAGAACCTCACCCTACTCCTAATCCAACTATAAATTATATTAAAATCCTATATATCAACCTAATTCTACCATACCCCTTCGCCTTTAGCCATCTATTATTAAATATAGACATGATCCAACTTACTACAATCTCAATCATTAATTCTATCCGACCCTTGAGTGATTCTCCCAACCTACAGGATTAACGTTTTCCAAAGTGTATGGTTTGTGTTCCGTGCCCTGTGCCGGTACTGTTCCTTGTCCTCCTGTTGCTCTTTATGTTTTTTAAATCTTGTTTGTGTTTTAATATAATTTTTTCTTTTCTCATTTTTTTATGTATTCACAATTTTTCCCCTTTCTGTCTCCCCACATAATCCAATTCTCCCCCCCCACTCTTTCACCTTTGTGTAAATCCTTGCTCTCTATACTTCTTCCCTATCTCTTATTCTACATGTCGCTAATAAATCCTCAAATATAATGATTATTCTCTCCATTCAATGCGTTCCTTAACTGCTGTCTATCTCCTAGTATCTTAACTCCTATCCACCAATATTTCCTTAATAAGATTATCCCCTTCCCCTTCCGCTTAAATCCTCTGCAAGGCGGGCTCCTTAAAATAGCGCAACCATCCATCTTCTAATACCATTTATAGCGTTTATAAATTTCTTACTTCCACTTCCAGAATATCTTGCTGCAAACCGCGTATATTCAGAATAAGGTTTTTTCTTGTATACCCACTTTTTCTTTAGAGCATCTCACTTTCATTATTGCATTTCTCTTCGCCCTCTCCACCGCCCTCCTGCTTTGAAGCTCCACTCTATTTAAACATCCTTTTCATAGTATTTCCGCCATAAAATCCCAGTCAATCCTCTATCACTCCATCCTATCCCAAAATCTACCAAAACATTAATTCTACGAGTAAACCTCTTTTTCTTTTTCACCAACTCTTTCACCCCTCACTCCACCATTGCTTACCATTCAACTAGTTCTTTAGTCTTCATCTTCCTTGTGTCTACAAACGTTCATACTCCTTTTTTACTCCACATATCCTTCTGGCCTCTTTGCTAAACAATAACAAATTTATGTCTCTATTTTTTATAATTCAACTATTATCCACATGCCTTTCCTTTCCCTATCTTTTCTCTCGCGTAAAATATTTTGCACTTCTCGTCTTCACGCTCCTGCGAGTGCCCACCGGTTGATGGCTCGTCTGCCGTACCTTATCTCCCTATTATCCTCATAAAGGTATCTTTTAACTACTCTCATTTACCATAATACACTATACTCGCCTCAGTCCCTTAATTAATTTCTTCTACTCACCTTTTTAGTCATGCCAGCTTTCTTTATTCTTCCCGTCACTCCTTTTTTTTAACTCGAATTATCCAACCAAATTTAAACCTAAATATTACAACATTTCTTATTTTCCCAAAGGTCCTTTTAACCCTGAATCTAGGTACCCAACAACTACCAAGAATTAATGTGATAACTAGGATAGTTTACCCTCTACCCTCTTTTGTCCCCTTCTGTGGTAATAACCATGTTTAGCAATTCTAGTTATGATCTGCGTGTCTGACGCGTGATTCGTGTGTGTCTTTTTGGCGAGCCGCTATACACACAATAATCCCAATATCGCCCTCCCCGCCACGTTATCTCAGCGCGTCCTGATGTTATGGGTAGACTCAAAATCCCAGTAGAATTTATGGTAAAAGCCATAAAACCCAGAAATACCCAGTAGCTATTTTTGAGGTATGAGGGTATGTGCAATGTACCACGATATTGTATGAGTAAGGTAGTATTTGAGTTTAATGTTTAGTGGGTTTATAATATATGCTAGATATATGGTTTGATATATAATAAATAAAAATCATGAACAGGGAAGAATGTAGGGGTGGGCTTAGTGAATACCGACCTGAGTGGCCACCATGAGCCCCAGCCCCAGTACCACCTAGGCCCGGCTTAACCCCCGGCCATTTAGCGACCCCACGAGTCCACCGGCCCCGGTCTACCCGGCCAAAATATACAGGAATATAAACCCGGGGTTTATTACTACCCGGGGTTAACCCTTGAGTTATAGAATTTAACACTAAATTAAATAAAACTTCTACAAATCATAACCAATAAATTAATAAAAAGATAATATATATTAATTTATAATTCCATTTAACTCTCCATTATATTATGTCATATAGTATTGAGGCTATAATATATATAAAACTATAATAAACTCTAAATATATAATAATATTCCAAAAATTTATTTTTAGAATATTATATATATACCCTATGATTTTCAAATATATAATAGATATTGTAAGCACCCAAATTAATTAAGTTTTTCCTAAGTTATAATATTTAACATAAAATATATTCGATATAAAAAATTATTTTAGAATATATCAAAACCCGACGAGAGAAAAGGAAAATAGATATTATAAATGTGATTTAAAATAATATATATATTACAATAGATGAGTTTACATCTTCCGACAACTTATAAGTCCGAGAAAGCAACTACCTCTCGCAAAGTGAGACACAAAACATCCGCCACAAAATAAACTTTCCGAGAAAATCTTCCTTTCAATCTTACACTCATTTAATATATAGTGCAATGAAACTAAGCGGATAGGTGCGGAGTCGTCAGGATAAATTAAGCTGGTGAACTTGCATAAACGGTGCGGATTATCAAAAAAATAGATTTCCGCTCTTTATGTTCCGTGACACCTTTATATAGAAATGAAAATAGATAGTTATTATAAATAATAAATAACTTATTAACTTGCAATTTCTATTATTAATAGTTATAATTAAATAGAAATATTTAAGTTTTTTATTTTAAGGTTTAAAATTAGAGGTAAACTATTATATATTTTAAAGTCAATAAGATCTAAATATGTTTTTTAATAATTAAAACTTAACACATTTACAAAAATTATCTCAACCTCCTTAAAGGTAGTATATCACTACTATATAATAAATAAAACATTTTAAATTAATTGCATATTTTTAATATGAAGGTTAACTGAATAAGTAATAACATATATACTCATATAGTTTTAATCTATTCTAATTAATAAACTTTAATAAATTATTATTATTACATATAATAACTAGCTATAGATATAATCTAAATATTCATATGTAACAAATACAGATTGAATATAGAAGTTATTTCTACAATATCAACTCACAAAACTCTTTAGATTAATGTAAAGAACAAAGTAATATAAAAACACTAAGAATAAATAATAACAGGATATTTATAAATTTCTTTAAAATAAAATTAAAGAAAATTGACCTCTTAACGGTTTTCAAGAAGCAAAGAAAAAACAAATCTAAAACAATGAAATAATTAATTTTGAGATGAAATTACATAAAAAACTATAAAAATAAACAGTAAAAATTATTATATGAATTGGACAAGTTGTTTGTAAGATAGGATCGGAATTAAGTAAAATTGATTCACATATCACTGCTATATCGGTTAATTGACCGAATGTAGAAATACCTATATTTAATATATTCTTAGACTCGTAAAATAGATGTATTATTTCAAAATATATATTCTTAACCATCTATCTCATATGAGCCCTTCTGTTGTCTCTCCCTTATAAGTCTGAACTACCCTAAGTATATTCTAACCACACATATTAAAATAATATAGCACCCAAGTATAGGACTATTATTAATAGCGAATCAATTTGGTATGCTTTCATACTCATGTAATTAGATTTGTTATATTGATTTGAACTAGTATTTTGAAACGTATATATATATATATATATATATATTTGGTTTTACATAGAACTGAATTAACATATATAGTTTACTATAAGTTACTTGTTTTAACCAAAAGGTATTCCTATTTATCACACCAATCCACTTTTGGGAATTTGTAAGATCATATTTATTTAGTTACCTCATATTAGAGTCCACTATTAATTCTACCTAAAAGAATAAATCTGGTAACTGTTAACCTAAACATAGACTCTTAACTCTGTTAATAGTCTCTTAACTTTCATAATAAATATTTTAATCGTAACATAATATTTGGTGCTAAAGTATTATGGGTGTATAGTTTGAGTCCATCTTAAGATCACAAAATTTATAGTATGTATATTTTGAACAACCAGTAACTTACTATAACTTTCATACAACAGTCATCCACTCTCGGGTTATATTATCCAACAGATCACGTGAATTATTATCATGAGGAAAATATATTAATGTTTAGTATTGAAACGTTATTCCTAAAACAATTAAGTGCCCTACTTATTTCTTTTTATCTTTGAGACGATTTTTTATTACTATTTAATAAATTTTTAATACCCAACTATCAAGTTTACCTATGAATTACAAGTTGATGGATGCATTCTTTTTTAGACAATTTTAATATACCAGGCTGGACCTCTTTTATCATTTAAAGTTTATCGTAAACCCACACATTTTATATGCAATCTTTAACTTCTGAACTATTTCTTTCATATCTTCCCATTCTTTACAACATTTTTAATGCCTTTTCATTTTTTTTCATAAATCATTCTTTACAATCTAATTTTTTATTCATTTAAACAATAGTTTATAGACTGCCATATATCTTTTTCTCATTTCAAAAATAATTACAGACCTATCCTACATCTTTATAGTTTATCGAAAAATAATATTTAAATTATCATTGGACATTTATAAAAACTATAATATCAATTATATCTAGTTTTTATGTAGTAGTAGCTTGAGGATACACTCAAATCCCTTAACATATTCACATTAGGAAAAATATTAATAATCTATCCCTTTATTTATAAATTAAATGCTTTGATTTGTTTCTGTATTGAAAAATAAATTATAAAATTTAGAAAATCAATACAAGAGACGCAGTAGTTTTAAATTCTCTTTTGAATAGTCAAACAATTTATTTAATCTAAATTCAATAAAAATAATACAATGATTACTTCACTAATTGTATAATAATTGGCTAATACGCATGTTTTAACAGCACATTCCTTGTTTCTCATCGTGAGCGATTATTATCAAAAGTGTGAATAACTTATTAATATATGACCTATAAAAATAATATCAACATTATGAAATATGATAAGTTAGAAGATACGGAACGAGAATATAGTAATGCACATTATTATTATAGGCAATATTTAATCTCAATAATTAATATGATACATATGTCAATTGGGAATGAGCTAGCAACTTTTATATATAAATCTACAGATAAAAATCTAAATCAATAATTCTGTTCCTTCTTATTTTCTCTATATTCTTACATAAGAGTGTAATATTTTCCTATAATTAATATATTCTGAGAGGTAGATTTTTTAATTTTGTATCAATATTAACAATGAAAGATACCTATATCTATGAAATAAAACTAAATTCTTAACATCATTCTTAAATAAGTGAAATCCAATATTTTATTATGGTCTGACCCAACTTTATGTTCTATATTTATACCTATTGATATTAATATATTTTACCCTTATCATTTAATTTTTAGTTCTTTATTTTAAAATTTTGTTAAAAATTAAAATGTAAATTTTTACATATTTTAGTATCTGAGGTAAAGAGACTGCATTAAAAATATCCTAAATATTTTCAACTCTGATACTTATTAAATTTTTCTAAAAAGTGAAAGAAATTTTAATCCCCCTGTTTATTAACTTAGTGTTTTTAAAATATAATTAACTATATTGTTTATTATTAATAATAATATTAATAGTAATATATATATAAATAATATATATATAATATATATAAATATAATATATATATAATATAGCTATACCGAAGCGATACGTGCATTTAATAGCATCGTAACTTTTGCAGGTGATAAATGAAACGAAGGCTTGTCAATGGAAATCTAACTAAAAGTCTAAGGTAGAATAAATAGACCGTCTTTAATAATAAGTGAGGATCAGAGATATGAGTGGAGTCATATAAATATATTTTCAGAACGGAGGCAGTATAAAATATATTAGTTAAGTTAGAGGAACTCATTAAATAAATTTAAATATCATAATATGGACGCTGGAATTGAACTTAAAACAACAGCAGTACTCCTACTTTACAAGACATCTTTCCCTTAATTAATATACAGCAAGTTAGGCAGAATTATTGTAACTTGTACATACATAAATAATATAATTAATCAACCTCTCCTACTTAAGTTCTGCGGCTTGATAGTATAGAAGCGTAATTATTTATAGTTATTATAAAATTGGTGGGTATATTTTGATGAGTCAAAGTAATAGTCAGCCTTAACTTGGCTTTTAATTTTTAGGATGCACCACTAATAGACATGTTTTGAAATAACTAAGTAAAATATGGTATATTCTTGTCAACTTTGAAGACACATTGAGGAGAAGTGTGAAAAAAAATCTTAATAGAATTTTTAAGTATAATAATACTTTGATCCAGAAAATTTTTCATATTAAAATATATTTTTTAACAAAAATAAATTTTTATTAAATATGTATTATAGAATAAAATTAATAATTACAAATTTTAGATATTAATATATATATATAAATCTAATTGAGCTATGAAAGCGTAAGCTACAATTATATTAGGAGACGTGCGGGACGTGCGTAATCTTAGATAGCGGTAAGTTTGTAAATAGGTAATGAATAAGTGCGGAGGAGCGCTACGGATCAACGTTTTCTCGCAGTGCGGAGGGCGCTTAGCGGACTACCCCTTAAAATATTGAAGGCGGTATTGGTAGCCCACCATCTTAGATATTATATATATATATATATATAACTATAATATATATATATATTATATATATATATATATTATATAATAATATATATATATTATATATATAATTTAAATAATATATATATATATATAATATTAATTATATTAATATATATATATATATTATTAAATATCAATACTTATATATCTTCTAGTAAAATTCAAATTTATTTTCTAATAAAATTTATCATTATATCAAATGATTAAGTAGTTTATTATAATTGATTAATTTTATAGTGATATAACTTTTTTAATATAATTGTAAAATTATTTTAAAAATTTATAAATAATTGGTATATTTATTATTAGTTAATTGATCACTAAAGTTTTTAAAGAACTTACTAAACACATTTATCTATAACATTTTCTAAATTATTAAAGTCTTAACACCCGCCCCTGAGCCCCTATAGGCTCACCTATAGGCCCCGGTACTAAAATTAAGCTAGCCCCAGGACCTAGGACCCACCGGCAATAATTTCCTCTCCTACAGGTTATACTTATAAGTCATCACTTATATGGGTATGGGCGTCACTACATAGAGTCTGGGCTTTCATCTATTGACTTGTTCAACGTCCTGATATTGGTCTGGAATGCTAATCATGAATCTGTAGATATACTACACTCTTCTAACTTCTTACAACACCATAAACTAATTTATTACTGGTATCTATGAGATCACCAGCTATTTAGATTCGTTTATTTCAATTAATATAATTAATATCTACTCAAAACTATATATAACTTATGTTATATATATATAATTTACCGAATACTAATTAATGGTGGAGTAAGTCTATGTACTCATATGTTAACTAATTAAAACACTCTTTATTAGTAACATCGTATCTTGGAGGAATACTTTAGAATCTTCTAATTCTAGATTAGTTTCATTATGGCTTATTAAAATATCTTTTCGCCTACTACTACCATTATTATCATGTTTCTGCACGCTCCATTAATTCTAGTTAGGATTATATTCACCTAATATTTATTAGCTACTATGAAATTCTTTACTATCATTCTCATTGAGATGTAACTGTTACTCCTTCCCAGTCCAAATAGTGATATTACCACTCTTTAATTGATATTATAGGTGTGATTTCCAACTTACACCAACTAACGGAGTAGTAGTATGGTGTCCCTTATTATAGTTGAATGATTACCAGCTGGATACCGGTTAAAGTGACTAGTAGTGCTAAGACATTTCATATATTTCTCACTGATGATTCACTATGGTATAACAGTTATTATAGGAACTTAACACATAAATCCACAGATCTAGACTAAACCTAAATTCTTAGAACACTGAGCATTGCAATTTATGTTTCACCACTACCTCTTCTCGGATATATTATATATTATAAAACCCTAATTATTCCCTTACCCTAATCGGTAACTGAACCACTAAATCTTATATAAGCTCATATTAAACCATTAATATTTTATATTGAGAAGAAACTTAAATGTAGTATTTACTCCTCAAAAGACCAAATTCTCACCCAATATGATCCCACTCCAAATAAAACTAAATTAACCTAGGCAGCCTGTTAAACATTACCTATTAAAACTTCCTCCGCCTTCTTTGTCATCAACTTTCTATTTTTCCTATATTCAAGTTATTCCTCAACCATGGTACGTCTTGTCGAGAGAAAAGTACTCTGAAACATCCTTTGCTTTAACATACGCAGTGTAGAGCTTTGCTCGATCCAATCCGTGCGTATCGCGAAAATAATAATCCGCTATTGCGACTAGAGGTACCACACCCTATCAAACTTCAAACCAGATCTTAATCTCGACCTCCCGATTATGGAACATTGAGAGATGAAGCTTAAACTACACACCATATTCCTATTATAACTAAAATCCTTTTCTTCCAAATACTCAATAAATAAATAAACCCATATTTCTTTCCGATTGCGATGCGCCACTCGCTATATACTTCCTTCTAATAATTTGCGAAGTATCCAAGAGTAGCATCTTGAATACTAATCGGGCCAATGAGGAATAAAATATCTCTCGTTCTCCATTTCACCTCTTGCATATTGGTCCCATAGCCGCATTCGTGCGAACTGTATGAGAAGGTGGATATTTATCTATCTCGAACCAGGTGAACAAGTCGGAACAACAGGTCCACCTAAATAAGAAGAAAGTCTTAACAAACCAACATTGCATCCCTCACACCCAATATACAATTCACTTTATTCCAAAATTTGCTACGGACCCTCACGAGTTAAACGGAAATCCTCTAATAAACCTGTGGATTAAAAGACTATTCTCAGTGTTTTCGCATCGGTCTATTAATATTTCACTTTACTCATAGCCGTATTCATAGAATAGATAAAAACCTCTATTTCACAATTGATAATGAGGAAGACCCATATTTATCTTAATGCAAGTCCTTGTATTTTTCAATGCTTGCAGATGTGCGTTACCAGGTGCGCAAAATATTGAATATTGGTGCCTCACCTGCTCACTTATCAGAATTCTACCTAATATCCTATTGTCTATTTCTTCCAGAGGATATTCACTAAATTTGTCGTCTCTACCAGTGAATTTGAGCAGCATGCCTGCAGTACGAATTTAGATACCAACGGATTCCTGAGTATTCCTTATTAGGAAGAATGTAAAACGTACCAGAAAGGCTGTGCCGATGACGTAACCTTGTGTTACTTTTTCACAATAATTCCAAGCTACCACTCTGAGATTATTTGAATGGAGAGTTTTACAATATATTAATTCTGAACTAAGCGAGACTATGAGAAGTCAGTGTCCATATGTCCTCTTCCACAGTTAAATACTTTGAAGAAACCATGAAGAACAACTCTTCTCCTTCAATATAGTTTGCGGTGATAAAATTTCAGAACCCCGTCAATAGTTTACCAAGCGAAAACCCTATTCCCATCGACAAAAGTGTTCAGCGAAAGCAAGCGTTTATAGAAACCAAACATTCACACTCTGAGCTTATTATCGAATTTATCTTTAACATTCAATTTCATTTTATCCCTTCATAATTCCTATATCAATAATATAATGCCTACTCAACACCTGTATACTAAAATAACCATACGGACTATCCTTTTCTGAAATCAGTAGCATTTCAACGAAATTACACTTCCGATATTCTTCCTGGATACACTTTCATAGTGTAAATCTCTCAAATCACCCCTTCCCATGTAATTCTCGAAACTTTCTTCCAAACGAAACGCTAGCATTGTCGTTATATTCAGAACGAGCTTGGCCTCCCAGTGTCAAATTTATTCGATTGCAAACCAGCTCATATTTACGGATAACTAGCTATCCGAATACTTTTCTTCCTGCCAAGTACAAAAGGAAAAACATTAATTCAGCTGAGGGAAATACTTATGTGCTTGGCGGTATCTAATTAAGCTGTTAGCCCTTAAGAAACTATTCATGTCACTAAATATGCACATATTTATCGTACCTTGTGTTGATTGGATGAGGCACAAGGCAAGGCTGGAAATGCAACGCAGAATTTTATAAGATTATCTTCTCTAAAAGAGCTCCACATATTCTATCTTCGCCCATGTTCTATTACCTCTAGTATGACGCTTTACTCCTAAAGTTCAAAAAATATAATCTACTGCGTACAAGAGTGCAAAATTATAATGATAAAGATCAGTTATTCTCGAGTGATGATGATGGATGAGAGTGAGTGAATAAAATGGCATTGATCTCTTATTTATGATTGCTCATTTTCACTCTCTGCATGAATGATGATGATATATGTTTCAGTGAGCAAGGTTCGTAATTAATCTCCATACATTTATCTATACTTATTCGTAATCAACGATCTCCTCAACTATTAGTACTTTAACTAAATCTGTTCACTTTATTGCCGATGACTCAATTCATCCATTCTCTCACACTAACAGTTATTACATAATCTGCTCCCTCTATTTGACATATTCATTATAGAGTTGTTCACTCTCTAGTATCCCTCAGTATATTTACTCACGAATTATATACTATTATTAGCACGACCTATGGACGAAAATTTCTCGAGTTTGAGTAGGCCTAGTACTACGCATAACTTTGATTTGAAATTCAACTCATTTAGATATATACATACGATATATACATTTATTATACATTCCCCTCCATTCTACACAATAAACACCTATCTAGATACACTAACTAGTCTTCAAGCTACTGTATTTAACAACATTAAATAACATATTTACTTGGTCTGTAAATATTAACAATAAATCATTTGTACTTGGAAAACCTCATGTCACACCTGATTGCTTTATAAATTGAGTATTATGGATAATCTTATCAAATAGAATAGTTGTAGAGTTCTTAGTTCAGGTTAGTACTATCACTGAGGAATTTTTTTTCATATATTATTGAGTAAAATATTATCTACCTATTTAATATATATTATTATATATTGGGCTTTAATTATCGCCCTTGTTTGGAAAGTATTATGCTCTTCACATATTATAATTAGTGAGATGAGGGGGCTCTGTGCTATACCTACACCTTCTTATATAATTGTGAAAGAGTATGAGTTACTAAAGCTAAGAGATATAATATATAACTGTTACCATCTACTATCATTTTCAAACTCTCTTGACCCTCTATTTCTCTGCCGACGTGCTGTAGGACTCAACTAATCTTCTTTTTTATTGGTCACTACAACGGCGGATGCTTAGGGAGTTGTCTATAGCTACGCATATTCACACCTTACTATATTTATGCCCGTACTGCTACCCAACGTTAGATACACAAGGGTGCCTTGTCTCCGCGTGAATTTTGAGCTAATAGTGTATAGCAATTTTGTGAAACCACTCCCTAAGCACTTTCATTTACGTAATGTAGGTGCCTTCTTCTTTCCCAGCCACATTCATGTTTACTGTAGATAACTTCTTGGTCACATCTATTCTGAGTTTCTTCACAAACTTGATTAATATTAATACTTATATATACCTACCTACTAAAGCTAAACGTCTGAAGCTACTTCAACCTGGAAAGATTTGGTTAGGCTTGGGCTTTGATGGATGAATAATTTTACCTGTATTTTATATTTTTGCTCCTTTACACTATCTAAAAAAGGAACCTTAAGCTACTTATATGTTTAATATGTTATACAACTGTTTATCGTCTATAGTAAAAATAAATAAATAATAATTATATAATATATATATATATATATATTTAATAATATATAATATATATAAATATAATAATTATTATAATATACTATAAAATATTAATATATATAAAATATATATATATATAGTAGCTATATATATATATATAATATATTAAATATTAATATATATAAAATCTTATATTATAATATATAATAAATAATTATAATATATATATATATATAATATATATAAATATATATATATATTAATATAATATATATAGAGGCCTACACCCTTTAATTATCCTAATGAAACTGGAAGTAGGGTGTGTAATTATTGCAACCAGGTAAAAATCCTAAAAGGCAATTATACTACTGCAGCATCTTGTAGCCCAAAGTAATATATTAAGAAGGTTAAAGTAAATACCACCAGCCACATGACCGACTAATTAATGTAGATATATGATTTGGCTTTATGGTGGAATACCTGGTGAGAAAAAAAATAATGAAGATGCTCACATTGTAAATAAATGGTACATCATTGTTTTACAGGTAATAAGTGGAATATGTAAAATGAGTTATTGAAATAAACTATGATAAAGAGGTGTTGAAGTTATGTTAAGTTTATATGAGATAGTAAACATTAGTCCTCAAGGTGTGAAGTTATAA
This sequence comes from Trachelipus rathkii, assembly GCA_015478945.1. Taxonomy (NCBI): domain Eukaryota; kingdom Metazoa; phylum Arthropoda; class Malacostraca; order Isopoda; family Trachelipodidae; genus Trachelipus; species Trachelipus rathkii. The sequence continues at coordinate 24,081 of JABUQX010090968.1, forward strand.
GTTTAGGTATACTGAAAACAACTTGGAAAACAAGTGTACTTTTTTAAAAATATTTGGGAAAATGGTTAGGTAATGAAAAAATAGAGAACGGATGATACAATCAGTATTATATATGTTATAATTATATAAGTATATAGATATGAGGTATTATAAATAGTTTCTCAAGAGTGGGTTTAGGCCAGTTAGTGTATCAAAGTCTATATTGTGTGAATCCTGACCCCGATATATCCTACCCTTATTAATAATATATATAGCTTATAGCCGAGATATATATATATATATATATATATATATTTGAGTATTTAGTTTTTCATTATTATTAATATTATTAGGTGAGATATATTATTGATGTATAGACTGTTCTGATTATATTTATGCGAGTATTATTATTACTTTTATTCTTAACATGTATTATTATTATATTATTATTATATTATTTATTATTATTATTATGATTATTATTATTATTATTATTATTATTATTATTTATGTATTACATGAGTAGAAAATGCTCTGAAGATACTCGTGGCCCCTCCCTGTTTGTAGAGTAATGGAATACGCCGATTGTGCGCCAGGTGCATAAGTCACGAATTATTGGTATCAGTAAGAAAAGAGTTTTAAAGCCATAAGAAACATCGAAGTTCGAGATTAGAGAATTTATGAAACATTACGTGTTGGCGTAGGACAAATAATTCCACCCTCAGACGGAAATGACATATGGGAATAAGACTATTTGTTCAAGATAACAGTTAAAAGATCTTTTTAAGGTAGACACCAATCTTGACCTGTACAGATGGTATGGTCGATGAGACGATTATGCCGAATATAGTAGCAAAAGGTTTAGGATGATATATAAATTAGATCGTAAACCATGGACATTGTTAAAGTCCACTTATTTTATTCAAAGTTTAGGCAACGTACTCCAAGTATCAAGCAAGGAAGCTACAATAAGCTATAAAATGATCGCAACATATAAAAATACTGAGAAAACTATCATAGGTACAGGTTTACTCAGGTTATAATTAACCTATTGAGTATGTTCCAATGTTGCTTGAGGAATTAATATTAAACTAATAAAAATATAAATAAAGTATACTACATTTTTAAAAAGACGGATAATAATAAATAAATGATTTAAATCCAAATTTTAAATATTAAAAATCATTCAATATTAAAAAAAACTTGAAAAAAATCTATTTTAATATCATTCAACTGTAAACTTTAAATGTATAGACTTTTGTCTTCACAATAATGATAAAAGAAGATGCAAAAGCATAAAAGTGCAGTAGGAGTTGGAATTTTTTTTATTTAGAAGCTTTTATCATTTTTCATTATCAGTTATAACTGGATAAGGGTGGCTGCTCTGGCTGAAAAATTTATGATAGACCAAGAGGGAAAATTGCAAGAAAAATACAATAGCCTCCAACTATCAGAAAAAATAATCCTGCTATGCGAACGTCGATCTGCGAAGCATTCAGATATAATAAGGTGGTTACCAGCATCCAAAATAGAAATTATCACATCTGTAGAATATAATAGTTAGTTCAATTTAAATGATAGAAAAAATGAATAAATAAATAATTACATATTTACAAGAAATTTAAAAATATATTAACGAAATTGAACATTTTTTCAAAAGTTATGAAATTTTGCACAACTTTTTAAAATGAATAAATACAATATTTAGAATTGAATTATTCTTATTATTTATTGATGCATTGGACTTAGAAACCTTATATTTGATAGTGTGGTCCGGTGTGAAAATTCTTAGGATTATAATGGCTGAGATTTCAGTTTTTGGATAGAGGGTGTTTAAACTCTATCGGTAGTGGATTTTCGAATTTTTTTTTTAGTGGAAAAAGTGCTTATTGAGAGTAGTTTGATTTGCTTAAAGTATTTTTGAGGGTCTTGAAATGCAATATTGAAATAATTTCTATACAAATAATAAATAATAAAAAATAGACTAATTGCTGAAATAATAATAAATAATATAATAATAGAGTAATATCACTGAAATAATAAAGATAAAAAAATTAAAGGCATTATTAGGATCTGAAAAGATACTTAAAGTTTGAAAATCAATCGGAGTGTAAAAGAAGTGTATACGCCGACTGGATGAGGTATTTATATTTTCCGCAAAAAGGTGTCAAGATTATAGACACTGATGCGTTTTCGGAGAACACTTTTTCTAAGTGGCCTCACGCGGAAGGCTGTGGCTATTTCTCTCTCTCTCTCTCTCGCTCTACTCTATCTGGCCATCACTCTCGTCTCACTTCCATATAATATCTGCGTCTCGTCTGCTTGCATCATTCTTAGGCGGCTCTCGTCTTCTCTCTCTCTCCTCCTCTCTCTCTCCTCCCTCCTCCCCTCCCGTCCTTATATATATATGTTATAGATATGATAGGATATATATATAGTATATAATAATTATGTATATATATATTGATATGTATATACCCACCTGGTAGTGAACATAAGGGTGATATATATATATATATATATATATATATATATAAAATAATTTATATTATATTATATTATATATATATATATTATAATGATAAAATAATTATTAATATATATACAGATATATATAATATATATAGATTAATTACATTTGAATAAATATGCACTCATATAGGCTAGGTTAGGTATAGGTTAGGTTTGAGGTTAGGTTAGGTTAGGTTTAGGTTTAAGTTAGGTTCTCAGCTTCAGTTTAGGCGGTTATTTCGGTTTAAGTGTACGGTTATTGTGAGAGAGTCTCAGAGTGATAGGTTGAGGTGTAGGCTACGTAATTTTCTGCCATAACCTAAACCCCTAATAACCCGTAAGCCATAAAGCACGTATACTCCCACTAAAAAACTAACCCCGGTATACCCTAATCTTAAACACAAGTAAACCTAGGGGCACATACTAAACCTAACTATATATAATATAGTAAATATAATAGTTTATCATTAGATATATCTGACTTTTCGACTTGTGTAAAGTTCTTATACTACTTTTCTGTTTCTAAGATATATATATAAATATATTATGAATATCTAATAAAGTATATTTATTCAAGAACCTATATCACCCAGTCTTGGGTAATAAATAGGAAGAGTATAATAGGTCTAGACTATAATATAATATATATAGGTTTATTTTAATTTTTAGAACAATTAGAAAGAGTATGAAAGATGTAATATGAATATAAATATGATGATGATGATAATGTTAATATTATAATGTAAATTATATTATGATGATGATTAGTAATGTATAGATTGATATTAGTAAATGAATATTGATTAGTAATTAATGTATATATTATAGTAATGATATAGTAATTAGTATAATATGAGTAATATATATAAAAGAGAGTGAGATGTGAAAAAACCTAACCTAATCCCATAACTAGAGTGATAAACTTACCGTATCCCTATATAAACCTAGTTCTTGATTCCTAAACCTAGACCCTAACCTTAATTAGCCAAGTTGGCCCTCAATTAATATATCAGTAATAATGAATATAAAATGATATATATATATATGATATATATATATATATATATATAGATATATATATATATAGATATATAATATATAAATATATATATATATGTATGTATATATAGGTCTATACATTTATTATTCCTAAATAATTTTAAGTTAAAAGAATAAATATAAATAAATATTATTATTTATTAAAAAATACTCAATTTAAGTTATTTATATAAAAAAATATCATATATTATATAAATAACCTATAATATTTAGTGATATGATAATTTGACTTTTTATAACTTATAAATATATATATATATATATATTATTATATATATATTTAATATAAAAATATAAACATATAATATATATTAATATATTATATATATATTATATATATATATATATTATACTATACTATATATATTAATTTATATTATATATATATATATATATATTATATATGTATATATATATTAATATAATATTATAACTATTATATATAATATATATTAAATATAATATTAATTATATATAAATAATATATAAACTATATATATATTAAATATATATATATATTTATATAATATATATTATATAAAGATGAGAGGTAATTGAGTGAGTTTGAACAAGATGTCAAATCGCGTAGACTCATAAATTTTCGATGAAAATATATAATAGTATATACTAGTTGAGTTCAAAAATTTTACCCACATTCATCAGCGAAAATACTTACATACTTCAGTTATACTAAGTACATATCTTCAATAATATGCATAAATTAATAAAATATATAAATAATAATAATAATAATTATAAATAATATAATAATAATAATAATAAATAATAATAATAATAATAATAATAATAATAATAATAATAATAATAAATAAATAATATTATTATTTCATTGTCTGTGAAATATAAACAAAAAAACTGTACTTTGAAAACACCTTCAAAGTCACATAACGGTGAGTTTAGTCTATAACTATATATTATATACAAGGTCGTAATGTGGCCTCAAAGAAACTTAGAGTTCTGTTCAGGTTGTCTCGGAAGGTTTCGTGCGCCTTCAACTGGCACAAGTTACTCCGTTTATATTAATAAAGTGGTTTTATTCGCCCTGTTTGGAGTACTGCTCTCAAATATGGGGGGGGTATGGTCCGTACGTCCACCCCTTCATTTGGATAGATATTGACGTTACTAAATTCAAATAGAGTATAACTTAATATAAACTTAACCCCTTATACTTTTACTAAACTCTCTAGCCCTACTGTGTCTATCTGACTATGAACGAATCAGTTGCAGAACTTATATCTTTTCTTATATTAGGTTATCATATCAACGGCAGATGCTTTATAGGGGAGTTTATTTATCTCTAGCTACGCCATTATCCACCTTCTATATTGATCAGTCGCCAACGTTATATAAGTACAAGGTATAGTAGCCTTGCTCTCGCATAGTATGAATATTTTGCGTGAGCATTGTGAAAAAAACCCAGTTCAGTACTCGTTCGTGTATAGGGTGGCTTATTTCATTCTTTATCACCATGAGCCATCATCTAGTTTATTTATGGAACTATCCTTATTGGCCAATCTTATCATTGTTTTTCCAACTGTATTTAATTTTTTACCTATCTTTAAAGCTAAACGTCTGAGCTCACCGTGAAGATTATTTGAGTGGCCTGAGTGTAATATTCTTTCCAGGTCATACCATCCGGGGTGAGGCTTGCTACCCCCCCATGAGGGAGTACAAGTGATCTGAGTAAGTGCCCCCCCGAGAAATATTACTTATGAAGCAATGAAATTAATTTTTGTAGCTATCATTATTAAATTACACTAAAAAATAAAGCATATATTAATACAAATAAAAAATAAAGCATCAAAATCATATATATTATTATAATTCTATATAGTGAAATAAATTAAATATAATATAATAAATCAGCCCAGAATGCATGGATAACTAATGCTAAAATATAGGCCCATAAAAATAGCCCAAGTTGTGAGTATAATTTGACTTTACTGTATTAGGTGAATAAATATTAGGGTATTGCCTATATATATAAGTAAATATTATTACATTTGATCGAGGAACATGATGTCCCAATAAATTAATAAGTTACACGTGTAGAAAGATAGCCCTTAATTTTCGGAATATATATTTGGAGATTATGCTGGTCCTCTCTCAAACAACCCTCTCTCCAACCTGAATCTGACACCTTTGGCTATTATATATTATATATATATAAACTATATATATTATAATTATTATATAATATATATATATAATATATATATATATATATAATATATTATATTAATAATATTATATAATTATATATATTATATATAATATAATAATATATATATATAATACGTATTAATTATAACCTTGTAAAATAATCTCATGACGTTGATAACGAGTTTAAATCAATACACCGATCATAAATATACTAAATAAACAATTATTTGTTCTTGACCTCAAGCGTGAAGGATAAAGGAACGTAAGTACCCCTATATTTAAATATATTAGAATTAATTCGAATTTATAAATTATTCATATCTTTTTTAATTTATTATCAACTAAATAATGTTAAAGAGCTCTTAGTTGCCCTTTGAATATTAAATACTTCTTATATCATATTTATTTACAAGTTAATAAATTAATCTCTATTATATGGTACCAATAATATACAATATTTCATAATTAAACAATTACCTATCATATTGTTAAAGAAGAAGACAAATATTCAATATAAAATAATGATTGAATAAATAATACAAGAAGGATCGCACAGAGACCCACGCAGAAGATACGTTCCACTATAGAACAAAAAAACCTAAACATACTCACCAAAAGACTACAGGCAAGCTCCTCCCTTTTACATCTGACAAACCACCCTAAACTAACACATACTAAAACATAATACATTCGATGTTTATATATATGAAGATTCTCTTTACTCAGATTCAAAAACTTTACTCCCGCCCAAACGGTAAATTGCTTTTATAAAGCTGCTTTGCCACCGATTGCTCTGAGCCGATAAGCTGAGCCTTTAAGCCCAAAAACAATAAATTCTTGCAATATACTAAAATACCTCCCT
>JABUQX010090969.1:0-5000 GCA_015478945.1 Trachelipus rathkii
GATAGGACCCCACTAATGGCTATTCAGCCCCCCTTCTATCCTATTTCAGATTTTATTAAATATAGGAAATTGTTATGAATCGTTTCACGTTATGTTTTAATGAGTAAAATAATATGATAAATTAACTCAGCCTCTTCCCTTTGTGTTGTTCTATTAAGAACATTACAAATTGATCGTGGGCCACGAGTTACATATATCAAATCTTATGGATATTTCTTATAGAAAGATCCGCAAATGAATTGATCTGTCTCGCCGCCCGCTACGCGTATGGGTAATGGTTCCATTACCAAAAACCACATATCCTGCCGCAAAACACCTTTCAAACAACCTTTTCATTTCGTCTAAATTTAGGGTCCAGTTTTATTTCATTAGATGGAAAGCTCGAGGTTTTTGTCTTTCTTTTTTTCTACTCTCCCTCTCTTCGGTGAAAGCTTAAAAGTATGATATTACACAAACACTTCTTTACAACGTGATGTATACTGATTTTTTGATTTATTTTTTTTATACATACTAATGATCTAGTTACAAACGCCTTTTATTTAAGAAAATACTTTAAAAGTAAAGACCAAGGAAAATAAAAAGATTTAGAAAATTTTAATATAAAGGAATTAATTCGAGAAAATGTCAGAGTCAAGGAATCGGATACACCAAATAATAATAATAAATAAAAGTTTAAGAATATAAATAACACGAGAGAAATAGAAAATAATGAAAATCATCATGATTAATGTTTTATAGAGAAGAATCTCGTCATATTGAAATAGAAATTTCAAATCAAAAATAGTATGCAGAAATTACTGCCTCTCATCAATAAAAAATTGAAAACCATTTTTTATTAATATTAAAATTTATATAAATAAATTCAAATGAGCATAAAAGAAAATTAAAAGTAAGAATAAAAAATCAAGAAGACTAAATAGTCCAATATTTCATACGTGAAATCTGCATTTCAAGAGTCGTCATAAAACTGATTCTTGTCATAAAGATGTTATTGTAACATTCCCCCTTCTAATATTATAAACGAAAATTACTCTTTATATATATATATATATATTGTTAAAATATTTATATAAAATTATAAATATTTATTTAGAAATATTAAAAATCATCTTAACAACTGATCACGTTCCGAAAATTTTCGGGTCAAAATTTGACTAACAAAAAATCGCTACTTGAAATGATTCATTCAATCAAAACTATGATTTATAATTTATTTTATATAATTTTTATTATATAAATATAATTCCTATATATATATAGTTGATATATATATATATAAACTCATAGATTTTTGTTGCGAAGTATTAAAATTAATTTGTCAAAGTTCAATGAGTTTTTAGAATTTGTGTAACATTTCCGACGTTGCGTTTGCGTGCATGATAAATTGTAGCTAGTGGTAATGGTAGACATAGTTTAACCCCTGGTGGTAGAGCAAGTTAGTTCCCTTAGACAGAGGCCTTACCTCTGTTTATTAGTAATAATTAGTCTTCCCTCTATTAAACCTTGCTTACATGTTCTAAATGGCTTCTAGTCTTCTTTGTAAGAACTAGATTCATTGAGGAACAAAAGCAAAGTTATCGGAATTCATCTTCTCACTGAAACACTTTTGTGTCTTCAACGAAGATTATTCCTACAAATAATAATTATTATTGGTAGTCATTACCATTAATAATAATTATATTATTATTATTATTATATTATTATTATCATCATTTATTTTAGTGTAGCTAGTATACTGCTTTCTATTATTATTATTATTATTATTATTATCATTATTATTATTATTATTATTATTATTATTATTATTATTATTATTATTATTATTATTATTATTATTGCTTTCATAGTACTAATTATAGAAAGTCTTAGTAGTACTGTTATTGTTACCGTTATCACAACAAATATTGTTGTTATTATTGTCTTTATCTTCGAAAATTGACTAGAGTTTTTTTCATCTCTGTCCACTTCCGAAGATATAAAATTATACTACATTCTTTGTTCGATAACGCTGGGTTTTTGTTTTTTACAATATATTCGGAAATTCAGAAATAACTTCGCAATGAAAATTTATAATTTCAAATATTAAAGCAACTTCCGTATAAAAATGAACTCAGGAAACTGTCAATAAAAAATAAGTTAGAATAAATTTCAATTAAATTTAACACACGACAAAACTTTTTCGTCCCCAAATTTATCATAAATAAAAACTCGGTTCTTTTATGGACATTCGGTCTATATAGCAGTATATTATAGAGTCAATAATTATTTTTCATTCATTTGTAATATATATATATTAATTACTCTGGTCCACACGAGGTCCACCGAGTATATATATATATATACAAAATTTATATTCCACTATTCATTGGCCACTTCTAAAAATCGAGCGAAAGTGGTACCGCGCCAGAGATTTGTTTGGAAGGAAGTGGGAATAAATGTAGATTGGTGATCTGGTCTTCATTAGCCCAGCTACCTGGGACTGGGTCACTAATCCCCACAGGAAGTTACATGGCTTATTTTTTAGTATCTTGTGCTGTTCCTTTAAGAGAGAGATATCTTCAGTAGGTCTTCAAATTGTAATATTTTAAGCTTTTTAAATAGAAGTGCTGTATGCTCATATATGTTTTTAGTGGGACTTAGCAGTCGGATGAAGCATTTTTGCATCAAAATACCCGAATTTTTAGAGGATTTGCTAGCTATACCATAGACTGGAAGACAATATAATAGATGTTAGTGGGTGTATATGTGCATAATATATCTTCTTCAGGATATATAAACGAATGTATTTTTTCTAAAAATTTTCACAAAAACAAAAAAAAGAAACACATAAACCAACAAAACACATACCCCCAAACAACCCCACCAAAAAATCCAAAATAAAAACCACATAACCAACAAACAAAAACTCAAAACAAACAAAAAAGCAGACCCAAATTTAAAATTTACTAAATACTATATATTTCGCTAGTTTGTTCACTAGCTGTTTGATATGTTCTTTAAATGTCAGCTGTTCATCAATTGTTACCCCAAGTATTTTAGCATTTGCGATTCTTTTCAAGTCAACTCCTTTAATTTTAATGTTGAAATTATCAGCTATAGTTTTATTGCTGATAATAATGTATGACGTTTTTTGCAAGTTTAGTGAAAGTTTATTAGAATCTATCCATGTTGTGATCTTATTTAAGGTGTCTGCTGTTTTTAGTGATAGTGTGACCGGATTTTTATCCCTTATTAATATTGAAATATCATCAGCAAATGAAACCATGAAAGAGTTTTGTTAATTAAATAGATCATTGGTATATACTGTAAATAATAATGGGCCAAGAATAGTTCCTTGTGTAACACCGCCAGTTGTTTGGAGTGGCTCCGAGCATATTTCACCTATTTTCACATACTGAGGTCTTCCAATTAGGTATGTTTTAAACCATTGTATTGTATTTCCCTTTATTCCCATATTATTCATTTTGCTAAGTAGTATATCATGATTTATTGTATCAAAAGCTTTTGTAAGATCCAGTAATATAAGCGCAGTTGAATGTTTATGTTCTATATTTTCATATATTTTTTCAGTCAAACAAACAAGGGCTTCAGTTGTTGATCTGTTCTTTCTAAAGCCAAATTGAAAGTCGTTAATAAGATTATTCGTATTAAGATAATTTATTATTTGATTTAATACTAGCTTTTCAAGTGTTTTGCTAATTGTATGTGTAATTGATATCGGTCTATAGTTTTTAGGATCAGTTTTATCACTTTTTTATGAGCAGGAGTGATAAATGAGGCTTTTAATATTCTGGAAAATTCCCTATGTTAAATGAGATGTGAAGAGATCTTGTGTAGGACGAAGCGCAATGTTATGTCTGCTATGATTTTGGAAAATGTGTGTTGGAAAAGTGGTATGAAATCCACATGGCTTGTTTTGTAGTTCCGTAATGATCGGATTGCTTTGACTTCTGAAACCGCCACATTTTCAAAGGAAAAGAGAGAACCGCAGTCTCCCAAAATGGTTTCAAATAGTATGCCTAGCGCATGTCTGACACATTTGCTTTACCAATTTACGAAGTAATTATTAAGTTCATCGGCAATTTCTTTTTGTTTTTAAATATTGTCTCCGTTTATATTTATTTCAATTTATTTTGCTTTTTTTGGTTTTAATTATTATTGTTGACTAGATCATTGATTAATACCCAAGTTAATTTTGGGTCTTTATAACATTTGAAAAAAAAATTTTACTATAGTTAATATTTTTTTTTTGCTTTCTCAAAACCAATTTTATAGGCGTTTCATAATTGGTTATTAAATTGAAAAGTATAATACCTCCTTTATAATTTCTGTAGAGTTTATGTTTTTGACTTTTTGAGTTTCTTATACTCGATGCTGTCCACGGATTTTTAAACCCCTTTGATCCTAATGTTTTGTTTTTTAAGGAAAATGAGTAATAATAATAATAATAATAATAATAATAATAAAGTTAAGTAATAATAATAATAATAATAATAATAATAATATATAATAATAATAATAATTAATAATAATACATAATAAATATAATTAATGGTAGCGCAAAATAATTATAAATAATATTAATAATATATTATAATATCAATATTAATAATAAAAATAATAAAAAATAATAAATAATAATAATAATAATAATAATAATAATAATAATAATAATAATAATAATAATAATAATTAATAATAATAATAATAATAATAATAATAATAATAATAATAATAATAATAATAATAATAAAAGGTTTTTCCATTCCGATTTAAATAATACATTTACTACACCGAGTGATTTCAAAGTGAATCCGATAGAAAATAAAATATATGATAAAAGCCATGTAAGTAATATCTCTTCTTTAAAAATCGATACAATTTTGTTGACAGTGTTCAAATTTTTCTCTCCGCGAACTCTGCCACAAGGAGAGATTTTTGTAAATACTCTCTCGACAGTTACCGGAAAAACAAGAAACTTTTATGCCGGTGTACTGTAT
>JABUQX010090969.1:12500-15000 GCA_015478945.1 Trachelipus rathkii
TCACTTAGGTAAATAGATTCCCTTACCTGACGAACGGTCTGGCCATCACAACAACAGTTTTGACCCAAAAACTTGGATGCACCAAATAAAGTCCTTGGAGGTTTTTCCTTAATCGCCGGTCTATCATTTGATAACATCTCTAATAAATTAATGAAAGGCAATAAATGAAAACTAAAGTGTCATAAATCTTTTTCCAATTTTTAAGCAAAGATTCCTATATAAACATAAAAGCAAAAATGTGTACTGGTTTATACACTATATATATATTTTAAATATATTAATATATATATATATATATATAATATAGTGTATATATATATATATATATATATATATATATATATATATATATATATATATATATATATATATATATATGATAGCAGAGAGAGAGAGAGATGCAGAAGAGAGACGAGAGAGAGAGTAGCGGCACTCGCCAGCGATGAAATTATCTTCCCATTATGGCTTTATATAGAGTCTCCCATGACATTCCAGTGCCTAATGGTTTGCTTTTCTCGCGTTTTATATCCACACTCATCCTCCAAAAAACATCTTACAGAGAGTACCCAAATCCCTATACCATATACACACACTTATATCCACATCCCTGTTCTAGACAGCATCTTACAGACATCCTATCCCTTATATCCCTGTGTGTGGGGAAGAAAGAATTGCCCACAAAGTATGTTCTGCGTGTCTTAGAAGGCGACTAAAGGGACAGTGGTAGTTGGGTTGGATGCCCGCACCCACTTATCTTTTGCCTGGAATGCTGGTGCATGCCTCGGAGAAGGCCGTGATCGTTGTAAGCGACCTTCTATTATTCAGCGTAAATGTATGAATCGTATGGGTACATGGAATGTCAGAGGAAGATAAGAGAGGTGATGGATGTATTTAGAAAGGGCAAATTTGATTGTTTGCTGTGATTGAAACAAAGATGAAAGGAAACGGTGAAAATGAGTGGTGTGGTGTGAAATGTGTATGTGCTGCTGTGAAAAGGAATGAGAGGGGGAGAGAAGGAGTTGCAATTCTGATGAGTGACCTGTGGTACAGAGCTATGGTATATTTGACATGGTAGAGTACTATAATTCTAATGGTTAAATTTAAGTTTGAAAAGGTCAACATATGTGTGGTTGGTGCATATGTCCATCTGAGGGTAAAGTTGAAAGAGTGCAAGATTTCCTGGATAATGTGATGATGGTTTTGGTATGGGTTGGAAAGTTAGGAGCTTCGGATCATGTGTTGGGTTTGGGACCTAATGGATGAATTGGTGATCAAAAAATTGTTGATATAACAGGTGATTTTGGGATATCAGGAGAAAATGAAAATGGTTGGAAGGTGATTGATTTCTGTGAGGAGAGAGGCATGTGGGTATTTAATACTTTCTTTAAACACAAGAGTATTCATAAGTATACTATAGTTAGTGTAGGAAGAGATGGTATCGAAGTGAAAAGTATGATTGATTTTGTGTTGGCGAAGAAGGAGATGTTGAAGTATGTGTTGGATGTTAAATCAGTGAGGGGGTTAAGAACCATGATCGAATCATCATAATGTTTTATGTAAAATTAAGTTGGTGGGGGGCTTGGATTGAGAGGAAGGTGATCAGGAAGGAAGTGGGTAGAGTTAAGAGTGAGAAGTTAAATGAACAAGGTAATAAGATAAGTATTTATGTAAGAGCACTTGCAAATAAATCAGTTGAATGTGAACAAGTTGAAACAACAAATCTGGAAGCAAATGAAGGAAGCAATTGTTAGTAGTGCAAAAGAAGTATGTGGATGTGCTAAAGTAGAAAGTAAGAATGTTAACAGTGAGTGGTGAAGTGAAGAGATGATGCAAGCAGTTAAAAGTAAAAAAGAAGCGTGGTTGAATGTACTAAAAACAATGATGGTTTCAGAGGAGAGTTTTTGGAATTATATGAGAAGGAAAAAAGGAATACTAAAAGATGGACACATAGGAGAAAAAAAAGAGGTAAATGGACAGTTTGGAAGGAGGATGAATGGGGAATTACAAGGGAATAGGAAGCTCTTCTGGAAGGAACGCGCGAAGGTTAAGAATGAGAATAAGGGAAATATGCTAGAACAAATGATAGGGATGAATAACTGGGTAAAATGATCAGAACGTCACAGGAAAGGGGCGAGATGGGGTGATGAGTGATTTGAAGTCGTGTAAAAAGCGTTTATGGAGGGTATAGTTCGAAAGGATTGGAAGAGAGCAGTAATGGTAACCTTATATAAGGGTAAGGGGGATAAGGGTAACTGTAGGAATTATAGGGGAATTAGTTTATTGAGTGTTGTAGGGAAGATATATATGCTGGTATTTTGATCGAGAGAGTGCGTTGAGTGACTGATGGACTGATTGGTGAAGAACAATGTGCGTTTAGGAGTGGTAGAGGATGTGTGGATCAAATCTTTACATTGAAACAAATGATTGAGAAGATGAGAGAGAAGAAAAATAAATTGTATTTAGGTTCTATGGATTTGCAACAGGCGTATGATAGGATTAA
>JABUQX010090969.1:25000-42500 GCA_015478945.1 Trachelipus rathkii
TAAAGAAAACTGCCCTTTAATAAAAGCATTTTCAAACGGGTTGTTAGATAAAATAAAACTCTTCTTAATTTAATTCACGGACAGGTTTTTTTTTTGATATCTTAGAAATAATAGTTTCTCCCGAAGCTTGAAGTGGATGTTTCCATGTGCTCTCTTATAATATGTTATGAAAATAAATTAACTCTCTCTCGAAGGAAAATTTTGATTAATTTCGAAAAATAGTGCTTGTTAAATATAAATGTTTAAAAAAAAGAATATTAGGAAAATCTAAAATGAATATATATAAATACACATAGTAGAATATCGATATACTATATGAGGCCAAGAGAGAAAAACACCTCTACGTTAGGTACATAACTAGACAATTATAAAAACACCTATCCTGCATCGCCATGTAAAATAGATCAAATTTTTCTATTCAGTTTAATAATTCCTCTAAAATCAAGATAATAAATAGTTTTCAAATCTCTATATAGACAATATAAATCCACTATAATTAACATTGATTAGTGAGTCTGCTTTATATTAATATGAATTAAATACTTTCCATTAAGGGTAATAAAATAAAAAAGAAAAAAAAAAATGGATACACAAAAATACCATGTATATAATTAACAGTTTAAAAAACACCTATTCTCTATTTATGGTACACATTAATATTATATATATATATATATATATATATATATATATATATATATAATATATTATATTTAATATATATTAAATATATAAATATGGCAGCCTCTTTAGAAGAGCCACAATCATATCTCAAAAAACTGAACTCGTAATAGTACTAACAGTAGGGAAAATTTAAACATTTTTGTGAATAAATCACTATTGTAAATAATTATATATGAGTTAAGGAAATGTAAAAAAAATTAAATATAATAATTAAAAACAATAATAAAAATTTGAGTGAGTTTATATTTATTTGGGTGAGGGGTAGCTCGAGGACCTGAGTTGGTCACATTTATATAAGTATATAATATATATAATTATATATATAATGTATGATAATATATTAATTAAACATATATAAACATATATTAATAAATATAAATATATATATTATATATAATATTAATTATAAGATATATTATATATATATATATTAATAATAATTAATATATAATATATATATTTATATTATATTATAATATATATACTATATATATTAATAATATATAATATATATATATTAATATTATATATATATATATATCTATATCTAATATAATATTATGTAAAGGTTAATTACACTAGTAAAGTAGGTGAGGGCTTACACGAGCGACGGGAAACGGTGAGGGTGTGAGATGTTTCTCTCACCCATAACTCCAGTAAGGTGAGAGGGTCGAGGAGTGATATAAGGAACTCCCCGCGTACTCACTAAAATACCTAAAGATAGCGGTAGGGGCTCGGAGAACCCTCCCTCGTAGTAGGGTGAGGTAGTGGATAATATTAAGTGTCAACTACGCAGTTCTCCTCCCGGAGGCGTGAGAGACCTCGAATCCCTGCCTCGGTGCCCGAAGTATAGTATACCCTTATAGTAGGGTATTTCATATAGGTTAAAAAACACTAACAATAAAATTACCTATATTATAAAAAATTATTTTTTCCTCGTGATCTTACACGTGATTACACGGTGAATAAACCGCGATCACAGCTCACTCAGAGAAGAAATGAACGCAATATCTCTTTAGATCCTGATTTTAATACTATAAAAAAATTATATATATTTTTTTATATGTTTACTTTTTTAGTATTTTTTTTAACATTTTTCACGATAACCTAAAAAATATTATATATATATATATTAGACTCCAGCATTTCCAGCTATAATATTGTATATCCTTTCCGGTATGCTGTTTGTTATAGTTATTTTGATGAATTATGTAGATGTATTAATATTGAGGCTCTTCTAAGAGGCTATGATATTAATTATTATAATATTATTATATATATATATATATTATATATATATATATATATATTATATATATTATATATATATTATATATATTAATATATATATATATATATATATATTTAATATTATATATATATATAACTGATATATATATATTATTATATATCATATATATATATATATATATATATTATAATTATATTATTATATATATATTTATAATAATATATATATATATATATTAATATATAATATATATTACTATATATCTATATATTACGTTTTACCCCGATTATATATATTTATTCTGATATATCGAAATCGGGTATAAAGGTCCCAGGGAAAGATAATCTATTAAGTTTTTTTACTCTATTATATATTAATATATTATATATATATTATTAATTTATAATATTATAATATAATATATATATATATATTATAATATATATAATTATATATATATTATTTAATTTATATATATAATATATATTATATTATATTTTATATATATATATATATGGCACAATATTAGGATGAGTGAAATTGGTGTTTATTTTTTTATGTTGTACATACTATTTGTGTTTATTGAGTAGTACCCTTATTAGTTTTTTGCTTTTTTTATATCTGCAAAAAAAAATATTTAATCTAATATAATAGCTAAGCCCTCTTAAATAACTAATATATGATCTCAGGAGAGTCGGCAGTTTACGGTAATTAATATAATTTGTAGTCGCCTTAATACATCGTGCTTTTTAGAATAATTGAAAGTAGGTGTTGTAATAGAGGTTTTTAGGATGAAATAACTAATTGAATGATTGTTCTCTAGAATTTTTACAAAGAAGTGTCACTTGGAATTCTTAGTGCGTTGAACTTTTATTGTTGGTTCACTTTGACAGGTAATATTGTGTTAGATAATTTTTGAACTGGGCGTGGACATTAATGAAAACTTAAATTTAGAGATAACTGAAAATAAAAGAATTAAACGTCCCTTTGATTTTATAAGTCCGCGAACAATAACTTTCTATATATAATTTTGATTACTACTTTTGTACTATAACCCATTCCTCGAGCTTACTGTAAAATGATATCCGTAAATTTTGTGTGCTCAAACTAATTGTAGACTATAAAAAGCGCTCTCAAAATAAAAAATTCAATATTTTTCAATTTTTCCAAAATATTTCATAAATAAAGTTCTAAAAATCGCTCATCAAGAATAAAAACCGCAATCTATTATATGGATGGATTCATATACAATGAAACTATATTTTAGTCTATATACAAAGAATTTACCTAATGAATTGTATAGCCCTTTTTGGTGTGGAATATAGCATTGGGTATGTATTAAATTCCTTAATTCTCTGCCGTTCTATATATCTCTCAACATCCAACTATTCTGTACATAGCCCGATCACTTATTTACATGTGATTTAACTTGTAGGATGATTAAAGTAGTTTTTTTGGGTTGGTTCTCTATCTGTTGATTGGTGTATGTATTGCTGACTGACTCGCATTGCAACGGCTCCGAGTGTCACGATCCCTTGTTGCGACGTATTTAAGGAGTATGAAATATTTACCTAAGATAGATTCCCCTATTTAGAATGTCCTATGTCCAGTATTAGAGGTAGTTGTAAACTTTATTAAAATAATAATTTTATAAAATAAAATAATTATAATATAATAATAAAATAAGTACATGCCGTATAAGTATTGGTATTTAAATTCAAATTAAGGGCCTTCCAAGCTCAGTACCATTGCTGATCAATATCAATAAAAATTTGAATGGTATACAGATAAGCCTTCTAATCCACCTATCAAAAACATTTAAAATTGTATCTTATACATATGTTGTATTATCATTAGAATAAGTTATAAGTCATTATATATATATATATATATATATTATATATAATATAAATAATATATTATTTATTATATATATATATATATATATATCTATATATATATAATAATATAATACTTAGTTTCTGAACCATTTATTTTATTACTATCAATGTCAAATGTAAATAGGTAAACTTTAAGGAATGTTTATGCTTATAAAAATATATATAAAGATGTTAATAAGCAGAGATAAATCTATCTGCTCTCTTAAAATTAGCATATGAGGAAATATGAATTTGAAAATGCTAAAGATAGTATAAAGTAAATATTTTTATTTAATGTCACCTTCATATAGAGATCTAATAAGTACAATGTCGCACAATATTTTATTTTACTTTACAACCTCTTCTCATAAGTAAGACATATTCTTTCCAGATTTTCTATTCAATGTTGGTAACTCCAATACCAGTGTGAATCTTATATAGAGCTGCCCTGGTTGGCACCAGTTCTTCGCATTTTGGTGTGTCAGCTTTATCCATAGCCTTCATCAATAGTACCCTTTACGAACGGCCTGGAAGCGGCTACAGTAGAGTGAACTCATACGAAGTGAGACCTCTCTAACCAAGAACAACTATCCCAATCATTAAGTCCCAGCGTGAACGTTACTATTTATCATCAAAAACGAACCCCTAATCTTTACTTTTTAAATTGCATCGATGATTGTTTAAAATTTTAAGTGCATCTAATAATTGCATTTTACAACATTTAATTTGCCCAAGCCTTAAAAAAGGTTTTAAGGTGTATAGCCCTATTGATTATCCTGGCAAACATGAGAGGTGAGGTTTTTCGTTGATTATGTGGTTCATAGATCTGGCAGTGCTTAACTTCTCATGAACTTAAATATGATATCTCCTCGACCATGTAGTAATGTTTAATTTGATGTTACAGATACATCTAATATTGCATTTTAATTTAATGAGCCAAGCATGTAATTCACTGTCACCGCAATTCTTCTAGTGCTATATCCCAATCTTTCCTGGTTTACCGTCCTGAAGTATTATTGTTAATTCCTTAAGTTCGTTTTTGTTTAGCAGGTTTAATATTTGAGATTCTTGATCACTAAATACTTTTTGATGCATAAATGTCTGGTGTTAAACCTCTTTTTTCTCATTTTACCTGTGAGAGGTTAAGACGTAATATTTGAGCTAATCATGGGCAGAAGGGTATTCTTACACACCAAAGTTAAAGGAACCTTATCTCTTACAATTAAGTTGGACTTCTTCGTTGGTGGAAGCTGTATTAGAATAGGCGTTAGTTTAGAAATATAGGTGTATTAATTATAAATACTAAATTATAATATTTGATTTATAAAGCATTTATGTTAATTACCGAGTTTGATGCTAAACATTGTTTTATATGAATTTCAATGGATTTAATTTATGAGTCAACTTCAATTTGATGATAAGTAGATATCTGCAGTCAATTAAGGTAAATTTGTGATGTTATATATACTTACAACATTAAATAAATATACAAAATCCTTAATATAGTTGCTACATAAGAAAAAAGTCAAGAGGTCATTCATTCCAGTGTTGTGCTTTCAAGGCTAAGTTTAAGCACCATTTATGAGCATGGTATAGGCTTATAAAGGAACAAATTGGTATTTGTCTAGATTAGTAATTAAGATTTAATTTTCTTTCAGGCTAGATGTATGATTTGATTTTGTTTATTGATAGCAAAAAAGATTATTGATTAACCATTCAAATTAGTTCTCAGTCTTGCATTGACTTAGTTAGATTCTGTGTATGTTAAATTATATATATATCAAGGTTATGAATAAAAAATAGTGACCAATAAAATTTATATATAATTCCCTTGGTGTGTTTTTCATTAATCAACTTTAAATCCCAAGATCCTAGTGTTAAAACACTTTCCCCTACCTATTACTATGATAAAAGTAGAATGGATATGTATGAGGAATACTCGTTATTACCCATCCCTACCCTCTGAGGGAATTAAGAGTAGAAGACATCCAACCTTCAAATCCATTCAGGGGTCCAAAATGGAGGCTACAACCGCTCATAAATAAGAGATAAATTATGAACTAAATAATGATTTAACAATTGGAGATACGAAGTTCTACACCGAGTAAAAGCATGAACGTTTGAAAAGAGCTCTTCTATAAAGATCAGTCACTAGCATCCTAATCCCCCTTAAACTCAAATTAAAAAATCATTAAATAAATTTAAAAAATTCCACTCACACCACCAACCTCAAAACTCTAGATAAATAGTGTTTAATTATTGATAATATTATTTTCCAATGTGTATTAACTAAAATCATACACATAATAAAAATAAATTTAGATTTCTACTATATATAATATATAATATAGATAACAAATTCCCGCTATAAATATAATACTCGAGAAGGATTAAAATTGAATTTCTAACCACCAGAGAATATAATAAAAATTATATTAAAAGAAAATCCATTAAAACATACTAACTTATTCTTTTCAACCTCAATAGAACTAAGCCAAAAGTATCCTTCAAGAATGGCCTCAGTTATAGAGTGAAACTATATTTCTGTTTAATAATTCAAGGAAAAAAAAAAAAAAATAAGCTATAAAAAAATAAGATAGCCAATTTGTACTCATAAAATAATAAAACTTACTAATAGCAATTAAGATAATAATTATAGTCATTTTTATATAAGAGATATAAATATTAACCTACACATAATAAAGGTTGATATAAGCCTAATCTCATTAAGAATCTTTTTAGAAAATTTATAAATAAAATTATTTTACATCTGATATAATTTTCTATAAAATATTTAATTAATTTACATCAATCTTAAAATTTATAAAAGTAAAATTATCATTCTAAACACGTGGAAGGGAGGATAATTATGAGATTCAATTATAAATTATAAATAATAATAATTCATGATCTAAAATAAAGAATGAGCAAGTGAGAAGATAACAAAGATACTGAGGAGATAAAGTAATAGAAAACCAAAAAATATTATCCTAAGACGTAAACATATATTAAATTTATTTACACTTATATTTAAATTAATTAATAAGTGTATAAATTATATATATATTAAGATTTTAAATTATAATTATTATAAATAAGGGAATAATTCAAATAAATATAATTAAATAATAGTGAAATGAAAGAAATTTATTAAAGATGGAAATTATAATATATAATATATAATATATTATAATATATATATATAATATTAATAATATATATATAATATTTATAATAATTAAAAATATATAATTAATAATAAATAATAAATAAATTAAATTAATAATTAAATAATTATAAATATATAATTAAATATAATATAATATATTAATAATTAAATAATATATAAAGGTAATAATTATAAATAAATATTCGCTATTTAACCTCGGATGCAATGATAATAATAAGTAATGGTTAACAGTGGATAATCCCGTAATTAACTAACTTAATTTTATTAAGAGAGAGGTAGATTAACTCAATGAGAATTTCTAACTATCTATTAAAAAATAAATGACTAAAAAAATAATAAAAATAAAAAAAAAAAATTTTTTTGCTCATTTTATTTATAAAATACGCAAAAAATAATAATAATAATAATATAATAATAAAATTAAATAAATTAATAATTAATAATGATGGTAAATATAATAATAAATAAATGGTAGTACTACAAGTTTATTTAGATTGCCTTTATTTAATTATTTCTAAGAAAGTTTTTATATTTTATAAAAAATGTTTTAGAAAATTATATAATGGGTACAAAAAAAATTTTACCTTCAATAATGAACTTCACTATTTGAAAAATGTTGAGTTTATTTTTTTTGTGATTATTAAATGAAAAATTGTTACATATTTGAATATTTATATTATTTTATCTCAATTAATTATGGATGAACTCAGCATATTATTTGTCATAGACAGAGTACGAGAGCAAATTTTTTATAACTGGCAATAGTAATAATTTTTTTATCCAAGTTCAGTATTAGTGGCAAAAAAATACGAAGTGGCAATCTTAACTTTGTGTCCGATTCAACTCACCGCCGTAAAAAATATTGATGGTAAATATGGGGAATGTCATCGGAACCACCACCTCCCTAACAGTTGTACATATTCTTATTGACATTTTTTTATAAGGTATATGCTTTTATTGTTTAAATGTAAATAAAAAGTTTAACTGCATTATACTTCAGTTCTAAAACGGTTTTAAAAAAAGAAAATTTTTAATCAAATTATAAAAATTTAACGATTTTAAAAAAAAGTAAACAACAGTTTTATGCGAAAAAGTTGACGGAAGATGTTATAAACGGACCACCTTTATTTAATTATTCGCTATTATTATTTAATCATATTAATATTACATTTTTATTACTATTACGAATTTTAATATTAAGAATAAAATAATTATTAGTATTATTAGTTAAAAAATTAAAATATAAAATTTGAAATTAATACGTAAATATACGAATTTAAACAGATAGGTCCGAAAGTCATCCCCTCAATGGTGCGTCCGCTTCACCACTCCCCACGGTCAGAAACTGATTTCCTCTTTTGTCTTGCAAAGATTAAGAAAACTTGCTTTTCTTTTCTAGAATTGCAATTATCATTGTTTTTAGTAGTTGCTTAATGTGCAATAATCCGGACATATTTCAGGTTTAATTTCAATGATTACTCAAAAAAAAAAATTTTCCAAAAAGTGCAATTTAGGGGAGAGTCGGAGAGATACCAAGTATTATAACTAACAGTGCGTCACCGATCACCCCGCCTCGACGCTATAAATATTATTTATAAATTATATAATATAACTATAGTATATATACAATATATTATAATAAATATTAAATATAATAAATATAATATATATATTATATATATATATATATTAAATATTATATATATATATAATATAAATTATAAATATTAAAATTTAATATTAATAATTTAATATAATAAATATATTAATATTATATTATATTCAATTTGTAAACTATGTAGAAAAACTTTTAAATTTAGTAATATTTCAATAATAATGAAATATTTCATTACCCTACCTTTATAATGTAGTGATTACAGATAAATATTCCATTATTATATTTTGAATAATATTAGATAACGTACTGGAAGTAGTTTAAAAAAGCGGATAATCCGCGCCAGTATTAGTACAGATATTAGATTGGTAATAAAACTGAATAATGGAAAACTTTCCAGATACCAGATATTGAATAAGTGCCAGAACACCGGGATATTTGGACCATCCCTTATAATATTTTTATAAAATATTATCCTATATATTAATTATTTATAAATAATAGTATATATTATATATATTAATAAATTAATATATTAATTAATATATTTAATATAATATATATATATTTTAATATCATATATATATTATATATATATAATATAATTATAATATATTATATATAATAATTAATATATATTATAATAATTATATTTATTATATTTTTAGAAGAAATTTAAGAAATTGATCTTTTGTTATATTATAAAAATTGTAGGTAATTGAAGACCTTCTATCTCTATTATTACCCTAAGATATTTTACAATTAAATAAAAGAAATGAATGAATAAAAAAGGAAAATTTATTAAATAAAATATCCACTTATTAAGCTTTTGAGCTTAAAACTTGCATTTCCTTAGGACTTGATATTTTTCACATTATGAAAAAAGACTTAATTTTTAAAATTTTCTTGAAAAAATTTAATTGTTTTTATACTTAATTGAAATATAAATGTTTTCCAACAACTTTTAATATAAAGGCCTCTCATAAAAATTTTAAACTAATTATAACGGTATAAATGCAATAGTATAGGGTTTTAAATCAGATTTAATTCACGGTGGTTCCCTAAAGAAAAAAAAAAAAGGTAATTGTTATACCCAGAGGGTTTGTCACCCCCGATTTTTAATGATAAATTTCACAGGATATACTCTAAAAAAAAAATTAGTAATGAAGAATAAGTGAAAAACGAAAACGAATAATTGCTCTCCATAGGAAAAAAGTTCAGTCACCATCTCAATGTTGTATAAAACCCATAGGTATTATATATAATAAAAAAAAAACATTAATTTATTTTAATTTTTTTGAAAAAAATTCACAGGATATACTCAGAATAAAAATAAAATATGAAATAGTTTGAAAGCGAAAATTGGCTTAAGATCTCTTTTAGATTAAAAAAGTATTACAGCCCTCTGTAAAGTTAAAAAATTTTCCCATAGATTTACTAATATAATTAAATAATTAGATGGGCACTTCGTTGCTGTATTAGGGTCCATACTTAGTTCAAGATTAATTGATATAAAATTTCGTTAATTGACATTACATAAGATTCTCTGAATGATTTCTTACCTAACAATAATCTTAATTACATAACACTGACAATAAGAGGGCACTTTGAAAAATGAGGTTAAACCTACCAAATTGGATCAGTTATATCAATATATATATTTGAAAAAAGTCTTATGGGATTTTTAAACAATCTATGTAGAAGAGTCGGTAACAATTATTTCCTTTAAAGAGAGCGACAATTTTTGTTTTCATCTATTTATCGTTCTATATAGACTCTTTCGTACTTACCATTTATATCCTGTGAATTTCATAAAAAATCAGGTTTAATTAATATTAAGGTTGACAACACCTTTCTGATATTAATGGTAAACAATTACCGAAAAAAAATATAAGGTGAGTCTGTGAAGTGAAACAAAATAATGGTTTAAAGGATACTGTGGTGAATAAAACAAACGTTCAACACACTACCTGGTCTAGTGAAACTCACTGCTATGCATCCAATACCTTTTTTACTACCATTTGTAAACATGGTTAAATTATACAATATTTGTGGTGCATTAGGTAGATAGAAATATATAATAATATATTAATATATATTAATAATATATTATATTATATTAATATATTAAATTAATATATAATACTTTATAATTTATAATAATATATATTATATAATAAATTAAATATTATATAATAATATATAATACTTAAATTTTAATATATAAATATTATATATAAAATTTAATAATTTATATATATAATTGAAATTTAATCAGTATATTATAACATTATAGATTTTAATGATTCTTACATAATCCTTTTTATTGTTACAGTTAAATGATCCCAATAAAATATATGCTGACTTAATATAAAAAAAAAGGCATATCATCTCAAAAAAAAATTGGTCCTTAAAATTTAAGAAAAAGTATTCAAATATGTTTAAAAATATAATATTGCAAAATTTAAATGTAATGGGGTATCTCTTCCATTTAATATAATATTTAGATATTTTATACTCCTATAAATTCTAATTCACCCTCAAATTATAAACACTTATTAAAATATACACAACAAAAAAAAAAATCCCGTTAATATACAATCGATAATACAAATTTAGGACTAAATATTGATAAATTCGAAATTGTAAATTAATATTGTAAAAATCAATTATTAAAGGTAAAATCAATAACCGGCCTCTTGAACAACCAACTTTCACAACTATTTCCTAACAAGCTTCGATTACAAATTAAGAAACTAATAGCAAAATGAATGTAACTTTCATAGAAATATGGCAAAACTAAAGAAATATATAGATAAATAAAAGTGAAGTCGATAAACTTCAAGTTTAATTTCTATGATCTTTTCAATAAATAATACGATGGATTATGGAAAGGGAAATTGAAAAATGGAAATGAAGAAATATAAATAACTTTTGTTTACAATTTACATTAGTTTTACTTTAAATTTGTTTTCTATGAAATAATAAGTTTGCTATTTTCTGTGCACTGGTGTTCTGACTGTACTTGGTACAGTATTATATCACAGCCTGTACATAAGTATATCCAGTTAAAAAATAACCAATTTTAAATTTTCTAATTGTAGATATTTATAATAAAAAAATTAAATTAACCAAACAAAGCAATAAACAACCTATTAAGGCAAACTTTGAATAAACCTTCACCACAGCCTTTACTTGAAGCAAATCATCAAATTATTCACATTATTCTCAATACTTTTGCATAAATATTAAACAAAATAACATTTATATAATAACATTTATAATAAGGTATTTGTTATTATTTCCAATATCAATTGATAGCAATCTTTACTACTAGACCATACAGAAGCAAACCTCATTTTAAAACAAAGGCTAGGATCCTTATTCATTAAAACAGAAATGAACAAAGTTAACTGGAGGAAACCTGGCCATTATCGTAATTCTATTCCAGATTTTTGCTTAGAACGTAAGAAATGCTTGATGATTTTGCAGTGGTTCTGTTTTTGTCCCCAAAACTTTAGTGCAAAAACGTGTGAACAATGCTTCACCAAACGTAAGGAAATTTCCTTAATTCAATTTTATAAGGTTGCTATTTCCCGTGCTTGCCGAATTTTAGCACGTCTTAAAAAAATGTAAACAAGGCCAAAATTGCCGGCGTTGGTAGGCTGGCTTTAATGATGGAATGTTTCATTCAATTAAAATAGCTATAAATCTAATTTTCTTCCACACATGTCGAAATAAACGTTATTCAGAAGGCCGATTGATCTGTAATTTGTTATATGAACCATTTTTTTTAATACTCAAATATATATTCACTCATAACAGCATGATTCCTATCCGTTAAATGCAATTTACATTAGTGACTTTCATAGAGAAAATTTCGCAGTTCGTTTTAATTTGCACTCGAAAATTTCGTAGCTAAAACATTTTAGTAAGCATTTTTCATCGAGTGTAAGCAGAAATTGCTTCAAAAGAAATCGAAACAGGATTTTCTAACTCCAAGTCCGGAAAATAGAGCTTTTTAGCTAAACATTAAACCTGCACTTTTAAGGCAGTAAAATTAGTTATTTTTTTTTTAATTTTTTTTTTTTGAGTTTTTTTTTTTTAATCTCGTATCAAATATTCCTTTCGTTCAAAGGGTCAAATGGGTAAACGGGCCATGGTCTCAGCCTATCTTTTATCAAATGTACAAATTGCTGTTGGTGGTGGCTAACAGTAGCGTACACATTTGAGATTTTTTTATTTCGATGAGGACTGATTTTCTTCCAGGATAATAGTACCAACTTTTTTAGGCTCATTTACTAATTTTTTAATTGCTTTGATATATGAAAATTTGATTATGCTTGATCATCAAAATTTAACAGGTGGTTGATATCCCCTCTTAAGGCACCTGCGTGCGCCCTATAGATTTTATTTTTACTATGGAAACTAATATAGCAGTGATGGTTCTATATGTTTTACTAGCTTAATTTATATCCCAAATTTCAATTTTGTAATAATTTCTTTGTGTGAAACAACAATATAATTAAATTTAACTTGAATGTGTTATGTGGGCCCAAATTAATAAGGTTTTTAAATTATTAAAAGATTATATAGATTCTCGGTATTGGACAAAACAAATTTTGGGTCAAAATTGCCTTTAGGGGTAAGAAGTTTTTTAAGAACATTTTGTAAACTAAAGCACAAGTTTCTGATCTAATCTGGGAACATTTTTTTTTCGGTAGGGAAGAATTAATAGGCAAAAATAACACATGAGTTGTTTTTGTTAATTTAGAACATTGGTTCAGTTAAAGAATTTTTCTTAATTTTTTTTTTTTTTTTTTTTGAGGGTGGGTGGTGGGGGACTGGAGCGTATATTGGAGAATCCCGTGCACAGAGGAAAATGTTTGGCTATGAAAAAAAATAGTACCATTCTAAGGTAATAAGATGTTTAGATCTAAAATAAATGGTTATCATCGCCCTGAAAATTTCAAGAAGATCAGATAAAAAAAAAATTAGAATAATTTTTCGTTTTTCAAATTTTAAGATTCAAATTTTCAACCTAGAAACTTAACTGGTGAAACTACTGAGAAATTTACCTCAAATAAGGGATTTGATGCTGAAAATATGGGAAGGAAAGACAACATTTAGTTTATCCACATGATGATTATCAAACTTTCTTCAGGGCTTATCAAATTCAAGGGGGTGATGCTAATGAAGTAATTTTGATTGAATGTCGTGAGAGACGAGGATCATTGCATACTCTAAGATTTGAGACTTTTCAATCCACTGAAATCGTGGCCAGTGGCGCACATCGCGAAAGGGTAATACTTACTATGAAAATTTCCATCTCTTTAATTAGGTCATTTTTTGCAATTAAGTAGATGTTGGTAGCCGGGGACTGCTGCTTCAATTTTAAAGAATTGGTAGTAGATTGATTGGAGCTGGGAATATTTTTAATTTGAAATTAGATTACCTTAGGAAGATAGCAAAGAAAAAAATTAAAGAGATAAATAAAATAATATAATATAAATACTTTGTCCGCGAGCCTCGATTAAATAAGTAGCTAAAATCGATTTTCTCGTATAAGGAAATACGTTGTTTCAAACAAAAATTTTTACCAAATTCCCAGTCAAGGTGTATGTTCTAGGATGGACCCATTAGGGATGAGAACAGAAAGAGAATTCTTGGAATTACAAAAAGAGAGATTTTAAATCAGTTGAAAAGAATAGCTGTTTAATATGAATATATTAAGTAGGATGAGAATTAGTACGGGATGGATTTAAAAAAATATAAGAAATGTTTAGAAAATTAACTTATATACAATAGATTAATAAAGGAAAGTGCAAAGAGAATTAAACACTGGCATCGGAAATGTTATATTATTTTAGAACTCAAGTAAAATGACCTGAACATTTTTTTTTTTGGACCTTCAATAATGTCTTTAAAAGTAAGAAATAAAATAAAAAAATCTATGAAAATTTAGTAACTTCAGATAAAGAATTAGTTCAATGCTAATTTGTATCAGTGTTTACGAGAAAAGATTGTTAAAATAAAATAAATAATAGTTAACCTAGTTTTAATTTGTTTATTTTCTAATTATGGATAACAATATAAATAAATGACTTTACGGTGCATTTGAATATTATAAGGAAGAAATTTAATCATATACTGGTTTTACTGAAATCCTTTGCATATATTCTGAGAGTTGATCATTACTTTCTTTTTCAACTTCTATTTTTCAGTATCATCGCAATAGGTTCATTATTTTGAAAACAGTTGACAATTCTCTTCATATCGCTATTTCTGTCCCCTTCGCCACCAGACATTGATTTAGCTTTCTTTAGTAAATGTATCCCAAATGATAATTTGCTAGTAATTAGATTATTTCCATGTTTTATGAATTTTGTATTTACTTTCTTGTGGAAACTGCAACCAATTGCACAATACCTATTATTGTTATACCCCCAAAGAATTAAATTCGGTTTCAGGTTCGGCCCTGGTTTTAACGTTTATTTTTGTTGGAAATGAATTGTTGGAAAGTGAGTTATCACTTTGTGAAACACTTGTGAATTGGTCCTATTTTTCCTAACTCTGATTTTGCCCACCACAAATTATGTATCATGCCTTTTTGTGAAAATAGTGCTATAAACTCTATATATTTCTAAACAATTTTTATTTTATTGGTATCCTACTTTTCAAGGAATTTCGTGCTCCAATTCCTACCTTTTCACCTCCTTCCAAAGCATTTCTTATCTAACATATTTGCTAATTTACTTTTACTTTTAATGTTTTAAATGCTAAATATGTTAAATTTATGGTAATCTGATCTCGGATTTATTTATCCTCATGAGATTTTTCTTATAAAAGCTAATGTAGTTTTCCTCCAAAGTGACATCATGTTCTTAGGTTATACATGTGTTCTCTCGTTTCTATGTCCTCTGAAAATCGACCTATTCATTCCTGTCTCTAAATATGAGAGCATAACATTCATCTCTTAAGATGAAGATTAGGGAATCCTTTTTAACCATTCTAATCATATTCTATTGTTTTAAAACGCTGAATTCTTCCTAAAATGGTTTACGAAACCTATCCTAAAAAAACAGTTTTAATTTTTTTTAAAAAATTTAATTCTTTTCAAATTTTCATTTTCTCCATTATCCCACCAAAATCCTCACATATGGAAATTTTGGTAGATTATTACTTTTCTCTTTGATTTTGTGATTCCTCATGCTGCGTTCGGAATTCAAATTGATTATCTTTTGCTTATTGGTGCTGGAATATCAAATCATTCAAACATCATCTGCAAACATTTGCTTCAATTTCCAAAACTGTCTACTGATTTTGCTATCTTCAGCCTATTTGGCTTTACGATTTCTTCCTAGGTTACTCCATATAACATAAATTATCGTTGTATGGTCCACTGCTCATCCTTTAAATCTGTCAATAGTGGTAGTGCTCTTCAGGGATTTAATGCTAATTATCCTATAGTTATACATCTACTTTATTTGAAAAATATCCTTTTCATATTTCCTGTCAGGCCCGTCGTTTTAATAAAAAGTAAATAAATTTGGGTATTAAACTGATGGAGGCCACTTTTCATTAACCTTTCATTTTTCTAAAAATTCCCATCTCACGAAACCGCAAATAGTTAAAGCTTGGAAGGGAGGCCATGAATGGACTAACCTCTCCGACTCTTTTATTCCGCATTTCTTAAATGTCTCCAATTTCGTGCTCTAATTAATATAAAATATCTTTACTACTAAGCTCTTATGAAATCTTTCCATCAATTACTTACAAGTCTACATCTCATAATTTCATTTCGAAAGAGTACCACAACTCGAACCACTTATTCCACCCTCTTTGGTGTCAAAAACAAATTTCTCGGGATTTCACTTTAAATTATTTCTCTAGTCATTTTTGCGGGTAACCTGTATCATATTGCTTCTGATTAAGACAATCCTGATCAAAACACTACTTTCAATAGCTAGGTTTCTAGATATCCTAATATATCTTTCTGAAGCATTTATCAATGTGCTACACCAGCCCAGTGCCAGCTTCCTGCGTTAGTCGTTCTGTTTCACTTCGTCTTTTGCCTATCAACACAACTCTCGACTGTGAATGGGCTTTTACTCGCTCTTCTTGAAAAGGAAACAGTTATCTGGCTTGTCACATAAACTTTGTTATGAACTTGCCACACTGTTCCATCTTGACTAATTTTTTTCCAACATAAAGTCTTTTGAAATTCCACCGTAGTCGAAATGTGTTAAAACTCGCTATTATTTTCTTCCTTGAATCTATTTTATCCTAACCTCCAAAATAGCTCTGTGCTTTTTATTATAATGGAGAAGAACAATTGCTATCTCTTAGATAACCCAATATCATCATTAAAGTGTTGGCGTTAACAACGTGCGCGATACGCGTTCTCCTGGTGTGAAGAAGGAGGCAGGTCGTGGATGTGTGGACTCAGCCTTTGTACCTTTGCCGTAAAATCTCTTTGATTCCAGGCTTCACATCTTTGTGTATACTTCAATTTTCCCTACTAAACAAAGCTGAAAAAGCTTCTTTGCTTTTCATACTCTCTTTGACTTACTTTCAATAGCTATGTATAGGGAAGCGTCGGATTTTGATTACCTTTGAAATCAATTTTCTTCAACTCTTCAGGATTTAGTGTAAGCCTCACCAGGTGCTCCTGCCGAAATAGGGCCTACTATCAATTCCCTAAATAAAGAAATATAGTTATGTATATAAGTATATATATTAATTGACCTCATTAATCAGTGAGGCACTATACTCACTAATAAAGACTTCTTAGTTATATTATTATTAATTATAATAAATTTTTATATAATGTATATATATTGTGTGAAAGATTATATAATTTTGCCTTATTATTATAG
>JABUQX010090969.1:50000-67949 GCA_015478945.1 Trachelipus rathkii
TATGTATATTTTCTTACGCTGTTTGTTTATTAAAATCCGACCACAAAAAAAACAAAATAAAACAAAAAAAACAACCTTAAAAAACAGTCACATCTCTTCTCTCATACGTATATATATATATATATATATATATATATATATATTATATATATATATATATATCATATATAGATACAATATATATATATATAATATATCATATATATATATTATATATATATATATATATATAGTATATAAATTATTTTCAAATTATTCATTTTTATATATCGCAATATATGATATTTGATTTAGATATATATTATATATATAATATAATGTTATTATATAATATATATATATATTATATATATATATTGTGTATTTGTATGCGAGTGTCGTATAGGGTCCTTCACAAGCCTCTCTAAAATATGACGTCATGTTTTGTTTACTTGAAAATTAATTTGCATTCAATTCTGCTTTTCATTTAGTTTAAAACACAAAAAAATGAATTATTTATAAGCTTATTTGTTGTTCTTTACCCTTTAGTCCCACTGGTTTGCGGGTGTACCATATATTTCGATCGCTATTTTTGGCAAAAATATATCGATTTTTCAGATTTTTTCTTTATAAAGTACCAAAAAGTATCGATATATGGCTTCAGAATAGTTCAGAGTATCGAATAAATAATCAGTGTTTCCACAGCGGTCGTGAGAAAAGGGTGCTTTACGCTTTGAAAGATTTTTTTTTTTTTTCGTGAAATGATGTTTTTCTGTGATTATTTAGTTGTTATAAGAGTTATTTTATGTTATTTTTGTTGGTGTTTTTATGTAGTAAAAAAGCTAAAAAAAAAAAAGTTACTTTTACCAAATTGTCGAAAAAATTAGGCTAATATCTTGTATTTTGCCTCCGATTCACGTGTGACTCATATGTACCAACGTTTCTTAGGAGGCTATAAAACACTTCTTGACTCTTTCTTATTATTCATTATTATTATTCATTATTATCTATTATTATTATTATTATTATTATTATTATTATTAATTATTATTATTATATTATTATTATTATTATTATTACTTATTATTATTTATATATATATAAATATATATATATATTAATTATATATATATATATATATATATATTATATATATATTATATTATAATATATATATATATACTATATATATATATA
Organism: Trachelipus rathkii; assembly: GCA_015478945.1. Classification (NCBI taxonomy): domain Eukaryota; kingdom Metazoa; phylum Arthropoda; class Malacostraca; order Isopoda; family Trachelipodidae; genus Trachelipus; species Trachelipus rathkii. The sequence continues at coordinate 51,177 of JABUQX010090969.1, forward strand.
TATATTTATATATTATATATATATATATATATATATATATATATATATATATATATATATATATTAATATATATTATATTATATATATATATATATATATATAATATATATATATAATATATATTTATTATAATATATATATATATATATTATATATTAATATTATATATATATATATATATATATACTATATATATATTATATATATATATATATATATATATATATATATTTATCTTCCTTTCAGGTAAAAGTACGGTATTTTTATAATATAATTTCTAAACCATACATTATTATACAAATTATATAATTTGCCACGCCACTGTTGTTTACATAGTAAGTGCATTTATATATATATATATATATATATATATATATATATATATAAAAAATGGTACATTTTCCTTCCTATATATATATAATATATATAATATATCCCTCTCTCTTTTCTTACATTGCCGAACAGTCCAATCTGTATGCTTTACAATCAAATGGTAAGGAGGTAAAGATTCAAGAGCATGATATAAAAGTATACGTTGGAATTCTTATGAAGCTGGCAATTCTAAAGCCCCCCTCTTTCCGTTTCGTTTGGCATAAAACCTCCGGATTGGATCATATAACTAAATTCATGAGTAGGAACAGGTTCTTTGAAATTAAAAAAAACATCCATTTCAATGACAAAACCCTCGAAAAGCCCAAGGAAGATCCCCAATACGACCGACTTCAAAAAATTCGGTATATTTTTGAGAAGGTGAGGGCTAATTGTGGGAAGATTCCTTTAGAAGAGTACCACTCTGTGGATGAACAAATGATAGCCACGAAAGCCCATCACAGTCTCAAACAGTGCCAACCCAATAAACCCCATAAATGGGGATACAAAGTTATTACCCGAGCCGGAGCTAGTGGGATCGTCTATGATTTCATTTTTTATGAAGGAAAAGGGACTGTTACCGACAAATGGGGAGTTGGGGTCTCTTCTTCTTACGTTTTGAAGTTGGTTGAAAATATTCCCCCTAAGAAAAACTATAAAGTTTTTTTTGATAATTGGTTTTCTTCCTTGGCTTTGGCAGAGGTTTTGCAGGAGAAGGGGATCCTCTTTGTCTCAACTGTGCGCCTAAATCGCCTCAGGGGGGTCCCTTTTATGGATGAAAAACTATTGAAGAAGAGGGAAGGGGAAGATCTGATAATTGGGTAGACAAGAATACAGACTGTATTGCCATACGTTGGTATGACAATAAGTCTGTACACTTGTTATCCAACTATGCTGGAGTTGAACCCCACGATATATGTCGCCGGTGGGAGTCAAAGGTTCAGAAATATGTGGAGATCGAGAGACCATTCTCTGTATACGAATACAATAAATATATGGGTGGAGTCGATCTTGCAGATATGCTCATTGAGCTATACAGGATCGACTTCAAATCCAGAAAATGGTATACTCGGATCTTCTATTATTTGCTGGACCTTTTGATTGTCAATGCCTGGCTGTTGTACCGGAGGGTGCATGTGGACAAAAGAGAGAAAAAACCCTTTATTCCACTGGTAAATTTTAAGACCGACGTGGCAGAAGGGTTATTGAACTCTATCCACACTGGTACCCCAAGAGGAAGACCGAGTTCTACCAGAGTGGGGGCCAGAGGGGGAACCAGAGCAGGAGCAATTCGTAACCCAACACCTAACCGCGAATATACTCCTGCATTGTCGGTCAGGTTTGACAATCTCTCTCACTGGCCATTCTTTACCGAGAAGAGGCAACGGTGCAAGCTTTGCATCAAACAAAGAACAAAAGCGATGTGCGATAAATGCAAAGTCCCTCTGTGCTTGTTGAATCGTGGAAACGGCAGTTCGTGTTTCGTTCAATTCCACAAGCATTGAATCAGGTCTTCCTCAACCCTCTCTCACACATATATATAATATATACTATATATATATATATATATATATATATATATATATATATATATATATTATATATAATATATATATATATATATATATATATAATATATTTGTATATATATGATAAATAAATTATATTTACTAAATATTCTTTTTATAATTATTCTTTTTTTTTATTTACATGGAAATACAGTGTAACGTTATTTTTTTTATAGTACATACATATTATATATATACAAATTAATTGCAAATTTTTTTTATAGTATTATATATATATTATATATAATATATAAAGATATATTATCTATTATATATATATAATATATATATATATATAATATATATATATTATATATATATATATTATCTATATATAATATACATATATATAATATATATATTATATATATATATATATATATATATATATATATATATATATATATATATATATATATATATATTAAATATATATATATATTTATATATTTATTTTATATATTATATATATATATATTATATATATATATATTCAAATGTTTAGGTGGTTTTACCTTTTTTTTACATTTTATATTTTATGTATATATTTTTATACTTTTATAAAAAAAATTCAAAAATTTGCATAACTGTATTTATTTATACCTTATTTGCATGTTTTATTCACTAATTTATAATATTTTTATGAAAATAATTGATACAGTGCCAAATATCAAAAATAGCAGTTAAGGCCCGATGGTACGCCGGTGTCACATTTTTTTTTTGGCACTAAAAATTATTTTTTTTTTTAAACAACAGTCAATATGTGTTTTTAGGGTCCTATTTACTTTATTTAAAAAAAAAAAAATTTTTAATATTTTTTTTTCATAATTCGGGACTTAAAGGGTTAAAGGTTTAACCTTAACATTCAAAACTAGTATTATCCTGTATTATATACGATAGTTTCTTTAAATATCTTCTTTAAATATACTTTTTATAAATATCTAATTTGAAAAGTAAAATACGCAATAGGTATATTTCATGAAAGTTGTTCTTCCGCTATAGGCCTTTACTTCTTCTCTTGTATGATCATCTGACCTCCTTTCCTGCTTCTCCTGAGTCAGACAAAATGTCCCCATCATCCAAACGCGCCTGAAAAATACACACATTTTGCTGAAATGTTAATTTATGAACAAAGAAATACTGCTCGAAATTTCTAAAGTAAAAAAAAATATCGTTGATTCGATATTGAAAATAAAATATCGATATATAGATATATCGGTTGAAAAAAATCATTGATATTTTTTCGATACCATCGAAAAAAATATCAATATCGATATATATCGGTCATTTTGCGGAAAAGTTACAGCCTCTGAAAGTTGTTAAAACTCCCATAAGATTTTTTTATAAAATTTTTTTTTTTTTTAAATCACAGGATATACTCTAAAAAAATAATAATGAAGCATAAAAAAAAAAACAAAATGATATGTCTTTAGGAAAACAAAGTTACGGCCTCTCAAAGTTAAAAATTTTCACATAGGCTTATAAAAAAAAATAGTGGGCCTCGTACTCGTTTTAGGGCCATCCTAGTTCAGGTTATGATAAGATTTGTTAAGTATACATAGATTTTCTCTGTGCATACATTAAGACATTAAGAATATAGAGACAGGTAGAAGCCACATGGGCCTATCGAGACTGCCCCAGTCAACCCACCAACCAAACATGCTCATGCAAATTCGCCACAAAGCACCAACAAAATGTCACAAATATCATAACGTGAACTAGAGGGCCTGTAATGTGACCTAACCTGGATGGATCAAAAATAAAGTCTAGGGGATTCTTAACAACTTTGAAAGGCTGTAACTTTTTTTTTCTGAAGAGACTGCCACATTTGTTTTTTTTTTTTTTTATTCATTTTTTTAAGAATATATCCTGTGATTGTTATAAAAATTGGGGGTGAAGCCCCTCTGCACTATTATTACCCGTTTATTTATATCAAGAATATTTTATATTTACATGATTTTCTATAAAATCTTTTTAATTATATAATCTTCCTATATAGGCTAATTTCATTATAATCTAAATCTCATTATTTGTATATTGTTTTATTAAGTTTTAGGTAATAGTAGCACAGAGAAGCTTCACCCCCGATTTTTATAAAAATCACAGGATATATTTAAAAAAAAATAATGAAGAATAAAAACAAAAACAAATGTGGCAGTCTCTTCAGGACAAAAAGTTACAGCCTCAAAGTTGTTAAACCTCTTATAGGATTTTCTTATATAAAAAAAAAATTAATAAAAATCATAAGATAGGCCCCTATACTCTAAAAAAAAATAATGAAGCATAAAAAAATGAAAATATGTCTTTAGGAGAAAAAGTTACAGCCTCTCAAATTTTAAAATTTGCCATATGGTAGGCTTTAAAAAAAATTAGTGGGCCTCGTGCTTGTTTTAAGGCCATCCTAGTTCAGGTTATGATAAGATTTGTTAATTCTACATAGATTTTCTCGGTGTATACCTAACATAACATATCATAACCTGAACTAGAGGGCCTGAAATGAGACTTAACCTGGATGGATCAAAAATGAAAAGTCTATGGGAGTTTTAACAACTTTGAGAGGCTGTAACTTTTTATTCCTAAAGAGACTGCCACATTTGATTTGTTTTATTCTTCATTATTAATTTTTATAAAAATTGGGGGTGAAGCCCCTCTACTCTAATATTAGGGCCTACCAAGTTTTATACAATTTAATAGGAATTTTAGGAAAGTTTATAATTAGATATATTCAAGGAACATTCCTAGTCACCGAAGGCCAGTTCATAAAATTTTTTCAAACACATTTATCCTTATTTTATTTTAATTTATTTATTTTATTTACTGTGTTTTCATATTTATTATATTTCATTATTTTGCATAGCTATATTTAGTCTTTATAGCCACTTATTTTATATTGTTTTATTTATTATTTTCATATTTAAATTATTTTCTATTAATTTATTTCCTTATATTTTATTTTTCTTTTATTTTAATTTTAGCATTTAAATATCAAATATATTGAGTTTTTAAACAAAGATATTTGTTAAGTGGTTCCGATGTTTAAGGCTATACCACAACCTTATAAATATATAAATGGTAATTACGTACTGTAAGGACCTCTAAATGGATTTTTAAAAAATTGGTAAAATATAAGAAACAAATTACCTTTTATTGCTATGCAAAACTAAAGAAATATTTACAATATTTTTTAATGAAATCTGTATTGAGCAAAGTATGATAAGTCTTCTCTCTTTTTTTTCATTTGTTTTGAATTTTGAGATAATGTCACAGAGCTACTTTAAGATTGCTGCAAATTTGGCTAATAGAATCCCTATCTAGATCAATATTAAGACATTGATATTTTGTAATTTGTATTTTCTTAAAATTTCACTAAATTCTTCCTGTGAGATTTTCTTCACTTTCACCTTGATAAGGTTTTTGACATTCTAGAATCTAGATTGAGGAGATTGTTATCATTTAGCTCATCCATGTGCAATTCTATGTGTTCAGTACATTATCTAATTCTTCAAAATGGAGAACTTTTTGATGTTTTGCAGATCAGAGAAAATTTCTTTACCTTGAACTATGGAATAAAAAAATTCAGTTTTAAATTATCCTGTCAATCTGAAATTTAGTGTTTGCAAAGAAAAATCAGTGTTAATTGAAATTCATTAATGAAAAGAAACATACTGCGGTTTTTCCTGTATATATTTAATTTTCATGCAAGTGGGACTGGTAGCTTATATTGGTGAAGTCTGAATTTTTATTGTGCATGACTAAGCAAGTTTTATTAAAATTCTTGCATTTAATGACAATTCTCTCAATTTTGGAGTAGATGGTTTTTTTACTGCTTGACATATGCTTTTTTTTTTTTTTCCTGCTAATAAATGGTTATGATTTATTGAGACAACTTTAATTTTAAAATTATTAACATTACACACATTTCATTTGTTATGTTACTAAAATTTTTCTTTATTTATTTGCAAATTCTGCATTTAGCATTTTCTTTTCTATTTTAAATATCCAGACTTTTCTAGAAAATATAATTCAGAAATTTTTTATTTTCAGAAATTATTTATCTTTATATCGAACCGTATCATGGCATAAAATGTGAGATAGAATAAAGGCTTTAGATATAGACCTCTATTACCTAGAGCAGGACACTCTTTCAACAAAGTACTACTTCTGGTACATTTAATAATATATATATATAATCATATTATTATATATATATATATATAATATATATATATATATATATATATTTATATATATATAGTAATTATATATATATATTGCATATCTACCTTTATAACATAGTGTGTAGATTGTAACCTTTTACATAATATCTTAGTCTCAATGGAGAAATTATTATTTTTTGTAGAATGAAAAAATTACATCGTCTATCTCCCACTTTTATGTTTAACTTTTTATGTTATTTTACTTTAATTATGAAATATTACAACCTTTTAAAAGATTTCAAATGATATATCTGCAAAAGTATTTAGAAATCTTAATTCTCGGGTTAGGAATCTCTCTGCATCCAAATAATACAAGACCCCTTGAAACTTGTGTTATATTTGAGTATAATAAATCGCTCAATTAGACATTTATTTTGAAACTACTATAAATAATGTATAATTTCTTCTCAATGACATTATTAACACTCTTCAACCTCATAACATCAGAATTGTTGTAGAACGTTTTACTCAATATATTAACTACTAAGACAATAGTGAATGATCTGGAATAATTATTTGTATTGTTTGACCTTTATTTAACAATATTTCTTTTTGAAATATCCTATGTGAAATTAATTTGCACAGGGTTAATGGTTGGTTGATAACCCAGAGGGGAATTGTTTACATTTTATGGATTAATGGAATTTCTATTTTCAGTTGCCTTTGATTTTGAGATTTGATTTAGTTGGTTGATCAATAATGAATTAACAGAAGTGTGTGTCTGTGTGATCAGAGATGATCTGTATTGTCTTATTGAATCTTGATATGCACAAATTGAGTTATTTCTTCTGAAGTTCTATTGTATTATCCTTAGGTGACCTGTACTTTTGTTAATTGGAAAAATTTCATAATTGTTTTCTCTGATTTGGATTTTTTTATAATTATATTTTCTCCTAAAAAAAGATAACCATTGATAAATTTAAGAAATAATTTTAGACCTTTGAGTCAATAAAGTAGATGTATTTATTGTTTCTTTGAAGGCCTTTGCTGACATCGAAGAAACCTCAGAATTACATGAAACCTCAATAAAGGAAGGGTCAAAATCAAGTTTAAATTTAGACCAAAAGCCTTTGGTTTCTAAGGCAATAAATTCAGAGTTTGGAAAAGTAGAGGAAGAGAGTGAGTCAGGTGAGAAGAAATGTCTTGTTCACATTTCAACATCCAAATATAAGAAGGTTCTCGTGAATAGGTTAAGCGAAAAGGATTTAAAGGTATGTTATAATTTTTTTTATATATCTATTTTGGTTGTTTGTTTCTTTTCCTACTGTAATTAGGATTTAAAATTAGCTGTTATATCTATAACTGATTTTTAACTTATTAACCGATTATCCATTTATTTACAGAGATTGTTATTTTATATGAAGTTAGGAAGACTAGAGACTTAGTGCTTCACTAATCAAAGTTAATGTTAGTTTTATAAAATAAATTGTAGATTGGTTTGTTAAATATAATATAAATAGATCAAATTTATCGCTGTGACTTAATTGGTAAATGTTGAATTAAAATATACTTTGTATGGGGGATAATGTGTTGGGAAGCCTTTAACAACACTGAGCATATCAAAGTTTGTTTTGGTGGTTGTGGCGTACTACAACTCATTAACTGGGCTATGGGGATAGAATGTAAGAGTAACAGCTTCATTTTGCCTAATTCAAGAATATCGTTCCAAAACACTGACATAATTGAATGGCAACAAATTGGTCATACTCTTTAGTTTTGTCAGTAAAAACTGAATTAGTAATAAATAAAATAGAAAATTTGCCTCCTCCATATACAAACTTTTAAGATCTATTTCAATGGGTCAAAGAGTATCCATAAGTTTTGCAGAGTATTTCATTGAGCGTCTGTTAATGTCTGTAGATCCAACCACTCCAAGAGCATTGGGGGGATGCATTTCTTTACTTTCAAAAACATTTCATTTATTTGGTTTTATCTTTTTTCTTTATCTTTGGATTAAAGAAACGATTATTTGGTTAAATATTTTTTGTAACTGATTTATAAATATTTTTTTTTTAATCAATTAATTGCTGTTGTTTACCTTAACTATAATGTACTGAAGTTGATAACAATTATTATTATTATTATTTTAGTTATTATTATTATTATTATTATTATTAGTAGTAGTAGTTGTTGTAGTAGTAATAGTAGTAGTATTGATAGTGGCAGTTGTGGTAACCCTAGTGATTGTTAATTATCTGTCCGACAGAAATATGTGCAGACAAAAGCAGTTTCTCCATTACGAGGAAGAAAAAGAGAGGAAGAACCTGATGGAGATTTCAATTCTGATCAAAAGAGATTCTTCACTCAACTTGCCACGTCAGAATTTCCTTTGGTGGTTCTTGAGAGATTATCTTACAATGATTTAAAGGTATTTTATTGCAATAGTTATGAAGATTTTCTGACTGCGACGAGTTCTCATTAAAAGGTATAAAGGGGGCGGTAAGGCTGGGCTTTCTTTTCAACTTTCGTTATATTCTTCTACTACTTTTCTGTTTTCAGTCCATGTTACGCACCTTACCCCCAGTCTTTGGAGAGAAGGTGGGTGGTGGTGATGATGATGATTGAGATATATATATATATATACTAATATAATAATATATTATATATATTATATATGTATATATATATATATATAATATATTATTAATATAATATAATGGTGATATATATAATATTATATATATATATAATATTATGATATATATATATATAATATATATATATATATATTAGTTTAAAACTGAGCAGCTCTAAAATGCAATTTTTATTTGTATTAGATTTTTCAATAGTCAAAAATGCTGTAGAAGAGCAGTTTTCCGGTAAATATTTTTTGTTAGATATATTTTTTATAGATTTCAAAATATATATTAAAAAAAAAAGCCCAGTAAAACCTCTACTGGTCTATACTTTTTAATGGATATTTATCCTTGACACCAAATTAAAGTATTTGAAGAATATTTCATTAGAGACTTAAATTCTTTAGGAATGAACCAGTAATTCTATTGATAAATGTAGTTTTTGTGTGCTGGCAATAATATAATATCATCATTAATATAATGGCCTCCACCTCCTTTTTCCTGATTGGGGTGAATTGCGTAACATACACTGGAAACCAAATATTAAGAACATTACTACATTGAATGAAAGGCCATCCGCTCCATAACACTAAGGGAAGAGCTCGTTCGCAGTAAAAAAAAAGAATTAGCCTAGGGCTTTACAAGACTGCGACGCACCTACATGTGGGTATTTATCAATGGTATCGAGTTCCATCCCCTTTGGGCTATCTCCACCCCCCGTTGTCTGCTTTGGGATTCATTCATTAACAAAAGCTGATGTACACCCGGCGACGTTGAGGGATTCTTTTCTGTTCCATACGGTGGTTCACTCGTACTCGGTCGCTGTCTGCAACTCACAGCTTCAAAGTGGGAGGTGGAGCTCGGATGTTTTTCCGCGACTTACCGTCTCTCAACTCTGCTACCTTCCTCGTCAGTATTATCACTCGAACTGGTTGCTGTGGCTATGGCAGTTCATAGGTTGAGCGGCTTTCCATCAGTGGGTAATTACACACTATTCTCCAATTCTGCAAGTGCCCTTCAAGCGTTGCTTGACCGGTTTTCGAGAAACCCTTTGGTCTCTACCATCCAGAGACTCTTCTGCTCGTTGCGTGTGTAGGGGACAAATGTTACTTTCTGTTGGGTCCCTTCCCATGTGGGTGTTCCGGAGAACGAGCGAGCTGACAGTGAAGCTAAACATGCAGCGAACAACGTACTGCTACATGAGCAATACCTTCCTCCTGACTTGCGACTGGGACGCCTTCCTGCTTCTGATTTTTATATATCAATTCCTCGTGGTTTCCTTTCTTGCTGGCATGCTTGTTGGTCGGAGGATAATTGTGGCGCCAAGCTACGTACAGTCAAGCCTCTCATTGGCCACTGGTCATCTTCTTCCTGGAGATGTCGCCTTTTGGAGATGGTCCTGGCGCAATTGAGAAAAGGACATACCAATTTCACCCATGGTTTTCTCATGACGTAAGATGGAGAACCATCTTGCCCGTTTTGTTGCTGGAGTTGCCGGCTTTCAATTTTTCATGTGTTTGTGGATTGCAGCACGTCTTTCCATGGTTTACATACTGTTCCGGTCCAGCATCGCCCAGCATGTATCCTTTCTGAATCCTCTCATTTTCGAAGTGACAGCATTTTTTTATGCCTTTCTGTATGATTTTAACACCCTCTATAAGATTTAATTATCTCAGCGCGTTTTTTCATGTCGTTCTGCTAGGGACTTCCCCTGACGTTGGTTTGCTGACATGGTATAGCCGCATGACCTGTGTGCAGTGGTGGTCCCTGTACATCAACACAAAAAAAAAATCTACTTTAGAAGTTAAAGTAACAAAATCTTAATACATAAACCAATCATGAAGAAAAATAAATATTCTATTCTGCTCCCAACATATAATGAAAGAGAAAATTTACCAATTATTATTTGGCTTATTTGTAAATATTTTGATGAAAGGTAAGTGAACTTTGTCCTTTATTTTTTCAAGTGTGTTTTTCAAAGAATAAAGTGTTAATTATTAAAGCAAAGTGTAAGTAGTTATTAATGTACTGTTAATGTTAAATGTGCAGGTTTTTAGCTTTTTATAATTTTGTTCATTTCCTATTTTATTTAGAAGATAGTATTATGTCATTTATTTATATTCATGAAATTGTTTTTATATTATGCATTTGGCTATAATATAATATATATATATATATATATATATTATATATAATATATATATTATATATATATATATATTAATGTCATTTTTATATAAATTGTTTTTAATTATGCATTTGGCTTGGCAAATATTTATTTATATATACTATTTATATATATATATATATATATATATATATATATATATATATAATATCATAAGGAGTACCTCAAAATGCAATACTGTCCCTCACACTATTCAACCTATTCACGGCCGATCTCCCACAACCACAAACAGAACACAATCATAATAACCTATGCAGATTACATTACCATAGCCACTACACACCAGAATATAAACACGGCCACAAACCTGACACAACAATACATCAACTAACTGAACTTCAAACATGGCTGACAAAAAACAAAATGTCCGCCTCACCAAACAAATCCTCAATTACTTAATCACCACTGACCGCCAACTTGGCACCATACACCCCCAGATCTAATTAAACAACATTGCCATACCCTTCAACAAAACTCCCAAAATCCTTGGAGTAACACGACACTCATCTCACATTCACGAAACACACAGACAACATAACTTCATCTGCAAACAAGAAACTGAACATATTAAGATCCATCGCTATCACAGGCTTCACAAACAATAAACAGACATTCACCACCATAAACAATGAATACATTCGTCCGACTCTAAACTACGCCAACTTGGCACCCACTACTGACTGAAAACAATATAAAGAAACTCCAAATGACACAAAACAAAGCTCTAAGAATCATTAGTCATAACAGGATGCACCACAACACCTACACGAAGATACCAAAATACTACCCATGGACACTTACTTGGATATGATAGGCACACAGTTTTTTACCAAAACCCAAACGCCCCAACACTCATGTCACATTGCCCTCTTTAACCCCATCCACTACAGACTCAAACAACCTCCTTCTTCACCAGCTCTATATTACAAACATTCTGAATAACATTCCACCTCTACCAAAAACTCATCATACACCAAACAAATTCACACGACACTAACAGAAAACTACTCAGAGACGACAAGAGCACCAAACAAATGCTACAAACAGCACAAGAAATAGCACCAGAATTCAATTCACTACCAAGAACCAGTCAGTCATCCTTGGTCGAGTTAAGATGCAGCCACCACCATAACTTACAATATTACAAACACAGATTCAAACTCAACCAAACCACCACAGATAGCTGTCAAAACTGTAACCATGTCCCATAGGACACATCTCACTTTTTACTCACCTGTCTATCTAACTCTCAACCCAGAGCAATCTGGAACATTTCATTCTTGGAAGATCTCTGGAGAAGGCCGGAGGCGTCGGGGGTTACCTGGACGAGGTGTGGCCCCTCCCTTGATGGTGTGGTCAGAGGTGAGAAGGTAAGGAAATATATATATATATATATATATATATTATATATATATTATATATAATATATATATATATATATATATATATATATATATTATATTATACTATATATATATATATATATATATATATTATATATATATATAATATTATATTAGTGATTGGGACGATTATGAAATCTTTTGCCGATGCACGATGAGAATGACGATTAGAGCAAAATTTTTGCCGATGACGATGAGTTTAATTTGAAAAAAACTAATTTTAAAAATTTCTCTATCTCTCTCTCTCTCTCTCACGTCTCCTCTCTCTCTCTCTCTTTATATATATATATATATATATATATATATATATATATATATATATTATATATAGAATGTGGTAGTTATATATATTTATACTAATATTATCGTATATATATATATATATATATATATAATATATATATTAATAGTGCACTCAATATATATAATATATATATAAGGCTGTAAGACAGGAGGGTCAAAGGTGTTAAACTCCCGAATTATTTTAGCGATCAAGAAATTTTTGATTCGGCTTAATGTCTCAAATAATATAATTCAATAATAATATATAATAATAAGAATAATAAATAATAATAATAATAAATAATAAATATAATATATAATCATAATCATAATAATAATAATAATAAAATAATAATAATAATATAATAATAATAATAATATATAATAATAATGAAGTAAATAATAGTAAGATATGAAAATTGGAAAAGTATTTATTAATGGAAATGAGGAGACATGTTTTGATGGTCGTAACGATTTTTCCTTAGGTCAAGTGGCGTTCTCATTACTGTATAAAATATTTAAACGCAGGGACTTAAATGTAAGGTTTCCAAGTTTGCAGATGATGCCAAATTGGGGCTACCTCAATAAGAAATAATGATGGATGTATAAAGATTTAAAAAGATAAGGAGGTGAGCTGTAATCGTTGATGGGATGGATGAGGTTCAATCCTTCTTCAGCTAAATTTTTCTTTCTCATTCATCATCCTTCTAAAAAACTAAATCTTTCTTCCTCATAATTCCCATGGTTCGATGTCGTGCTTAATTCTCTGGCCATATTAGGGCTAGAGACAGTGCCTATGCGGGTGTGGAAATTCTTCTGTCTCGCTCTCACTCTTCGCTAATTTTCTTCAGCTAGAAATCGTTGCGGGATACTTCTTTGACGAGCAAAGCTGGCTTTTATCAAAGGAAAGTGCGCTAACGCTCCTTGGTTCTCTTACTGACAAATACTTTCATCTAGCAACTTCCTGTATAATCTGCCTTTCCTCCTTCTTATTCGATCTGATCATTGTGTTGCTAATTCTCAAACTGAAAAAGCTAATCTCTTCGGCCCCCTCGCTCAACTATATTCTCTATGTCTCAATACTTACACTTTCCCTCAGTGTTGGAAGCTCTCACATATCCAACTTATTCCGAAAAAAGGAAGGCTCTCTGATTTCTAACTATCGCCTGTAGCTCTCACTTTTGTTATTTCTATAGTTAAGATCTTGAAACCTTTCTCAACTCACTTCTTAAATCATCTGAAACTCATTCCGATCGCAGTACGGCTCTCGTTGCACGAAGTCTACTGGCGATATACATTCATCTAACCGATTATGGTTTTTTCGCTCTTAGGAACACGGGAGACTTTTGGGTGGTGGGCGCTTGACATATCCAAAGCATTTGACCGAGTATGGCACGCGTTCACTGCTCTCCAAGCTCCCATCACTTTGGTTTCTTCTTCTCTTTGCTTACTTATATTTAGCTTTTCTTCAAATCGCTCAATACCGCTTGTTGTTGCTGCGCGACTTCTTTTTCTTTCTGTAAAAGTGTGTTCCTCAGGGTTCTGTCTTATCTCCTACTTTTCATTAATGCTCTTCTCACCTGCACTCTAACTCTATCCGCTCGTATTCCGATGACTCGACCTCTCATTCTTTAACTCTAACAATTCTACTCTCACTTTTACTTCTGGAATTGTCTCTCGTCTTAATCTCTTTCCGATTTTATTCTCGCTGGTGGATAGAAATAACTTTGTGAAATTCAATTCTTTAAAAAAACCCAACTTTTACAAATCTCCTTCTCCAAAATACCTTCTAAATTTCCTGTCTCTTTCGACGGTTCTGGTCGTCTCTCCTGTTGACATAATAAACATCCTTGGCCTTAACAAAAAAATGTCTTGAAACCTCAAATCACAACGGTTGCTAGGGGGCCTCAAAGAACTGGAATTTCTGTTTAGACTGTGAGACTTTCTCCTTTTCTCAGTTGCTCCCTATACAAGGGTCTAATCCGCCCATGTATGGAGTACTGCTCTCATATCTGGGGGGGCTCTGTTTCACCCCGGCTTTTGGCAAGGGTCGAGTCAACGGCAAAAGGCTTATAAACTTTCCTGTACTTTCCAGTTCACTTGACCTCTATCTTTGCGAGGCGATGTTAGTGCTTTATCTCTATCCCTATACGGTACCAGCAGCCGGGTTCAAGTGCTCGAAGGGAACTTATCACTACGCGTTCCCTACCACCTTTTACGGACGCCTTCCGTAGCACAATAGTGCTGTTCTGCGCACGAGTATTGTGTTGCATTGGTAACTCCAGGCTAGTTTGCTGTGTGCTTTTCTTCTTTCCACCCCACATCTGTTTTGTGGAATTCTCTTCCATCTTCTGTATTTCTACTGCATTTAATCTCCTCACTTTAAAGCCTGCGTCTGTGCTCATATGCCGTAATTTGCGCTAGAGGGTGAACTTTGAGAGTACTACACCCCCTCCTTGAAAAGGGCCTTGCCCGTGAGTGGTGGTGAACACTGTAAAAAAAATCCTTGATGGGCAGATATGTGACAAATGAAATAAATCTCTATCCCCCCCCATCCAAAACATAATTTAGATTATCAGAAAATCGTACTCTTTTCAACATTACCATCAGATGGATATATGTCGCAACCACACATATTTTGACCTTTTCAAACTTAAATTTTAACCTTTAGACTCTAGTACTCACACACACAAAATTCTACGCATAGCTCTCTAACCATACAACTGCACTCAAAGAATGTGCAAAATCTTCTATCCCCTCTCATTTCCTTTCCACACCAACACAACAACATTTCACACCACCCCACTCATTTTCATCCGTTTCCCTTTCATCTTTGTTTTCAGTCACAGCGAGCAAATCAAATTTTTTCCCTTTCTAAATACATCATCACTCTTCTACTCATACTCTCCATTTATCTCTGACAATTTCATTATACAGTATGGGGAAAGGGGGCGATTTCATACTTTTTCCCCGAAGGATAGAAGGGCGCTAACTGCGATCACGACCTTCTCGAGGCATGCATTAGCATTCCTGGCAAAACGATGAGTGGTAGTAGGCAGCCAACCAACTACCGTCCCTTAGTCGCCTTCTACACACGCCGGACATACGATGTGGGCATTTTTTTTCTCCCCACACACACGTATGGATATAAGGATAGGGATGTCTGTAAGATGTTGTCTAAGAAAAGGGGTGAGGACGTTACGTATGTGTATATGATATGTTGTTCTGGAGGATGAGTGTGGATATAAATGCATAACATAAAGGCGAACCATTAGCACGGGAATGTCATACATACCATAAGACAAAATGGGTATATATATATATATATATTATATATATATATAATATATTATATATATTATAATATATATATATATATATATATATATATATATATATATATATATATATATATATATATATATATATATATATATATATATACTATATATATATATATATACATTATTATTATTATTATTATTATTATTATTATTATTATTATTATTATTATTTATTATTATTATTATTATTATTATTTTTTTAATATTATTTCAGCAAATTTTATATTTGTTTTCAATTAATCGCAATAATCGGCGAAATTTGCCGATTACGATGACGATTTGAAAAAATATGCCGATTTTTGCTCGATGACGATGACGATGACGATTAATCGTCCATCATAATATATATATGATATATATATTATATATATTATATAATATATTATATATATATATATATATTATAAATATATTATATATATATATTACTATATACTATATATATATATATTTATAATATATATATATATATATATATATATATATATATATTAATATATTATATATTATATATAATATATATCTATATATTATATAATATATATATATATATATATATATATATATTATATATAATATATTATATTATATGTAAGGGAGTGTTGGAAATGGAAGATTATAATAGAAATGGAGAAACAGGGTGTCAATTCAAGGAGGAGGATCTTGACGTCAGCAATTGACATAAATAATAATTAAATATAAGATTCTGGTCCCTACAAACGATAAAATAGTTTCTTTCTATATAGAATCGAAACGTGATATAATGTTACCTGATTCTTCTATTCATTGGAGACTATGATGTGCACTGTGACAAAGCTGTGTTTG
>JABUQX010090970.1:0-5000 GCA_015478945.1 Trachelipus rathkii
ACAGAACCTTTACAACCAGAGTTGTTAAGCTAACTGGCCTATAATTCCAATTTCTTATATTTTAAAAAGTGCAAAAAAATTGCTGATTTTCCGATCATGTGTAACCTCACCAAATGTTATAGATGCTAAAATCAAATCATGTGTTTGCAATGCTTAAATTCGTAACTTCTATTTCAGAATTTACAATTAATTCATCAGGGTGCATTAAGATATTTGGAATCATATGGTCTAATAAGATCGTTGTATATCTTTTGATATATAATTGCAAATTCTGTAAGTTCTATATTTTGTGTACATTCATCAAGAAATAGTTCTGTACTTTTCTAATTGTCCTATGTAAACACTGAATGAAATATTCATTGTAATGTTGACCAACTTCTTATCTAACCACTAAATTTTCATCATTTTGTTTGGAGCCATTTGTCTTTCTTACTTTTAAATCATATATAAAGCTAAAAAACTTCTTCAGGTTCTTATTACTTTGCTTGCTAAATTAATTTCTGCTCCTATCTTTGCCTTTCTTATTGACGGGTTAGTTCATTTCTATTTTTCTATAATTTTCTAAATCATACTTCCTATTACATACCCTTGTTGAATATTTTAAAAATCTACGCTTTTCATTAATTTTTTCTCTCTTTCGTCTCTAATTTCCTCAAAACCGTTTCTCTTTCGCTCACTCTACAGTGGTTATCTTTAAAACAGGCATACTGATTTGAATATTCATTTAATAATATTTGTTTAAAATGTTCCACATTGATAAAACAGTTTGGTCTTTAAACTCTTATGACCAGTAGTTACAACTAACAATGTCTCTGAAATTGGTAAAACTGCATTCTTGGAATTATTGATCTTTTCCTTTTATCGTGCAGATTTGCAGATATACATTCATATAATATAATTAATATTATGGTCACTAGTCTAAATTTCATCATCTTAACATCATCCACATAACTTTCATCATTATTTAATATTAAGCTAATAATGCATCGTATCTTGTGGGTTCTTGGACTTATCTGGGTACAAAAAGTTTTATCTAGTATGGACTCAATTTATGAATGCAGGAATACTTACGTTCATTATTATACAAGGAATGCCCAATGAATGCATTGAGAAAATTAAATATACCCATTTATGCATTACCTTTTTTTCATACTGTGCATGCTTCTGGTCAATCTTCAACAATTCAGCATTAATCGGACTTTGGCCAGGAGTCTATAAATTGCCCTATTCTATAATGATTTATTGTATATAGAGGATATTATCGACATCTTGATTCATATAATGATTGATTTTATATCATCCAATTGTGTTTAGTTACTGATTGTATTGATATATTTTCTTTTACATAGCTGCAACATGCAACCTCTTTCCTCAGCTGTATACTAAAGTGAATATCCTCTATATTTCTATATCCTGAAAGGATCTCATAAAATCTTCATTACACCTGCCTCAAGTTATGCAAAATTAATAGTCTAGATGTCCTCATTTATGGTATAACTATATTGTCAGCTCATTTTTTTTAATTTCTAATGTTGATATTTGTGTAAAATATATGCTATTAGTCGCAGTAATCAGAGTATTGTGCACAAGTTTTGGCCCCTTTTTAAAGAAAGACTTAAGATATGCAAGGAGAGTGCAACATAGACAAAAGGTGAGATTTCTTGGTTATGAGGGTAAGAGTATGAAAGACTGAAGATAGGAATTTTTCTGTGTAAAGCAATTTCAGAGGGACATGATCAGTCTATGACAAAATATTTAGCTAATTTCTATTATAATTACAGAGCAATTATAATTTTTCATAGAAACTATGGACAGGTGACCAGGCGGGCTATAATAAGAAAATTGAAGAAAGTCATGCATCTTGATATAGTAGAAAGATGCTTCATAATAGTTTGTTATTTGAATGAGTCTGCAAAGGAGGAGGTTGTGAGTTGATCGTGATTGCAACATTTTAAGAGGGTTAGATTCATTTATGGATGGGTTATATATAAATATATTATAATATATGACGAAGCCAATTGGCGGGTTTTTAAGTATAGTAGTTATAATGTTATATGCTGTGTGCCATCAATTAGTTATAATGCATGTGGATGGTTTGGGTAGCATAATATATTTATATATATTGATTTTTGACTAATCCAAATTGGTGGATTTTAGTTTCAGGAAAAGCCCTAGGGTGTTTGTGGATTTGCATAGCATGTTTGGGTAGTTGGTTGTACTGGGACAGTCTCGATGAGGGCCATGGCTTTTACTGTCTCTATATTGTTAATGTCTTAATGTCTTAAATATCTCCTGATAGTAGTCTTAATTTGTCATATTTTTTAATGATAGGAACTGTTATGAATTACTTTATGAGATGTTATAATGTGCACTGTTTTGAGAAATCAGGCTATTGACGGACATTCGTTCACGTGTAGCACTCATTTTCGTTTTCTTCACTTCTTTATAAAATATTCTATTCAAAATAATTGGATTAATTGAGAGTTTTATTCACTATTTTAGAGGATTTGACTTAAATTATCACAATTAACTCATTTTTAATTAGAAATAAAATTTTATGAAAAAATAAATAAATAAAAAAATATAGGCTCAAACTGTCTAAAATGAAATTATTAAAATTTAATTTAAAGTTTAGAGTTTGAGTTTTTTATATTACACCGAATGTATGACTCTAATACATAAACTTGCTCAGGTACTATCACTTCTGTTTAACAATCACAAAATCATTAAATTTAGGCAATGAAATTTATAAAATCAATTAACAAAAGAATGCGTTAATACGAAATAAGATTTTCTTTTTACTTAGGCTAAGTATCGCATAATAATGGTAATTTGAGAAATATGGAAGAATAATTGGGTAATAGTAGCCCAGAGGCTTTCACCCTGATTTTTTATGAAAACCACAGATATTAATCTTAAAGAAATATATAATGAAGAATAAGTATTAGAATTGTTAAAACATACTGTAATCATGTTAAGTTCCTGAATCTTATTTATTTCAGTAAATTTTAATATAGGCAAATGAGACAGGTTGAATACATTTTTGCTGGGGTAAATGGTACCCAGGTTGGAATATCTCAAATGAACCAGCATGATGTTCAACCTGTGAAAGTACCGATAAATTATATGAAGACTATTTTGACATAATTACCCTCAAAGGTAAGGCTATCAATCTTAACAGGTCAGCATGGCTGAACGGGTTTTTTGAATAAATTCGAATGGACTTGCATCATAGCTATGCATAAACTCTGTTTCTATTGTGGGGGTGGACCAGACATCTTCGATATGCGTAAAACGAGTCAGATGGCTGGTTTTGACCACGGTTAAAGTTTGAATCAATATGCCTCATGGATTGGTTTTTCCTTGGTCAATATGTTAAGTTGCCAAACTTGATTCCTCTTATAACCAAACAGCGAAATAAAGCAATATTTCTCTTTTAACTATAGATTTTCATATTAATTTTTCTCTCAAACTAAATATAAAATTTTGAACAAATAAATAAAGGTTATCTTTTAACTGCATTGAAGGAGAAAAGAGATTTCTGTCCCTTTTTTCAATCTTTCTTACTGAAAATCGTGAGCTTAGAAATGGTTGTTTTAGTTTTACATGATAGAATTCAACTTGTACTAAAATCATGAAATTCGGTCTCACGATAAATGATTGGAAGACAATCGTTATAACAGCTGATCATTCCTCTTGATTAATCATGATGTCATTTTATTATAAAGAGCTCAATATTGGAATTCTAATAATTTATTATTCCTTTATTATGTCTATTATTCTGAAACGATATTTTGTATTTTTGTAGTTTAATCGCCACAGTATTTATTGATAACCGATTTTCACCATATAAAGGAGAAGAATTGGGAGTTTTCTTAGTCATTTACTTTCAAGCTAGTAAACAATGAATTTAATTTTCTTTTCGTTTGTTAAATTTAGCAACAAAACGTATAGAAAATTTCTTAATTCGTAACAACGTTTAAGTTTTTTTTGTCAGTTATAATGATAACAAAGTAAGAAATGCTTCACTAGTTACAGAATTTCATATATTATCAAAACGAAGACTTACTTTTGTTTACAAACAATTTAAATCAGCAGTCTGTGATGGGGCCCGGCGATGTGGAATAAACAGAAATAAAAATAAATAAATAACAAAGTTTATATTACAAATAATAATAATCAATCAACTTTTGTGATGAAGTTCAACGATTTGAAAGAAATTACATTTAAATTATTTTATTAATTAAAAATCAATTCAAACGACTACACGTAGTGAAAACATTATCATTTGATTTTTTAATTACCAAATATATCAAAGAGGAATAAATAGGAATACCACACAGATATATGGCACAATGATATTATTTTTTAAGTCATTAATCACAAACCTTCCTCATCCATTGTAAAAAAAAATAATAAATAAATAAGTAAATAAATCAAAATAAAAAAAAAAATAATCCCTGCTGCTTCCTGCACATTTGTTGCTATTACAATTTTTTGTAAACAAATTCCAAATTACGGTTAAGCGCAGGTAATATGCTACTTAAAGAAATAAGGAAATTCCTTAGTTGGTAGATATTTTTAGCGAATTATTGTTCTAGATTGTACAAAAAGAACGGCAAACTAAACATTTCTTACCGTTTGTAAGCACAAATGACAAAAAAAAAAACAAAAGTCTTATATGTTGCTATTTCCCCTGCTTACTGAATTTAGGACCTTCTTACAAAAATATAAACAAAACAAATGTTGGCAGAAGCTGGCTGGCTATTTTTTTTCTTTAATTATTTTTTTTTTATTTATTTATTTTTTACAATAGGATAGGAGATAAGTGCGGGCGCTCTTAGAGATAATTAAGAATATGCCAAATATTTGTTGTGATTTTCACATTTTTCTCTTGTTGATATATTTGTAAAGAAATCAAATGATAATGTTTTCACTAAGTGAAAATGGAATTGATGATGTTTCATTCAATAAAATTAGCTTTAAATCAAATTTATTCA
>JABUQX010090970.1:15000-25358 GCA_015478945.1 Trachelipus rathkii
AAGCATAACGTCAATTGCATTGCTCTTCGCAAAGTAACCCATCTTTCTCAAATGTTGAAGACTGACATTTATATTTCAAATCTCATTTTCTTTAAGAGATTGTTACCTATCATACTGTATTTATTACTTCCATTAAAATTTTTAAATATATCGGTTACTTTTTTTTATAAAAGTTTACTATTAGCTTTTTAGTAGGAGATAAACCTTTTTTTTTTAGATTTTTTTTTTTATTTATTACATTTTATAGTTTTGTGTTTTACTTTTTTTTTTTATTTTACATTTATATTTTGTTTAATTTTTTTTTCTTTAAACATTTTGTTTTACTAAAAAATTATTCATTTTTTATGTTTTATAACTTAAAAAAATTTGCATTTTTACTACCCTTAAGTCAGTAAATTCAGTAATCAGATAAAATCAAATCACCCTCACCAACTCATCTCAATGATCTTATTGATCTATTGATCTATTGATTCAAGTTTTCTTTCTCTTTAGTTTACATAAACCAAACTTTTCATTTATTTTTGTTTTCTTTGCTTTAAACATTTTGTTTTATACTAAAATTCTATTTTTTTTATGTTTATACTAATAAAATTTGCATTTTTACATACCTTAAAGCAGTATAAATCAGTAAATCAGTAAATCAATTCACCCTCCCCACTCCATCCTATTGATTCTATTGATCTATTGATCTATTCGATCTATGATTATTGATTCAAGCTCATATTTTTGTATAAACATAAACACATAAAACTTCTTTATTTTATGTTTATTTGCTGGTAAAGTATCGTTTATATACCTTAAATTTGAATCTTTTACTATCCCCTATAATCGTAAATTAGTAAACGCCAGTAAATAGATAATACAGTAATCGAGTAAATCAGTAAAGCGTAACACTCAGTAAATCAAACTGCCTTCAAGCCACCTTCTTCCATGATCCATAGATCTATTGATCTATTGATCTATTGATCTGTTGATTCAAGTCCTATTTTTGTTAATAATAATAATACGGAAAATATATCTGGCCGTTTTCATTTGTGATAAACAACAACTGTTTTTACGAAATCATCTTCTGCTTTTTTTATATTATAACTTAAGATACTATTGCCTTTTACATACGCTTATAGCAGTACCAGTAAATCAGTGATTCAGGACTGCGCTCAAGCCAACCAAGTTCCCTTTCGTAATCTATTGATCTATTTGATCGTTTTATCTGTTTACTCAATCAGTTTTTTGTACACATATCTCAAAAAGGTTTTACTTCTTTCTTGTTTCTGTTTCTTTAAACATTTTATGTTTTACTATAAAAATTTTATTTATTTTGTATTATTTGCTTTAAACTATTTGTTTTTATCTCAAAAAATTTTATTCTTTTTATGTTTATACTTAAAAAATTTGCATTTTTTACAAACCCTAACAGTGTTGTGATAAATTTTAGTAAAATCAAAACTGCCTTCGCACCTCTATCACTTCCATGTCTAATTGGATCTATTGCTCTTTATTTGATCTAGTTGATTATTGTATTCAAGTTCATATTTTGTATAACATTCCACAAAACGTTTATTCTTGTTTTGGTTTTGTTATTCTTTAAAAGCATTATGTTTTTACTATAAAATTATTTATTTTTTTTGTTTCTCTTTAAACATTTGTATTTTTACATAAAAGAAATTTATTCTTTTTAAGTTTATAACTTAAAAGTTTACATATTTACATACCCTAAAAGCAGTAAATCAGTAAAATCGTAATGAAATCCATCCACTCTTCCCACCTATCGCCACCATGTCTTATTTGACTATTGATCTCCATGATCTATTGTCCATGATTTCCAAGTCATAATTTTATATTAATAGTTTATGTTCTTACATACCCCTAAAAGCAGTAAAAATCAGTAACATCAGTAAATCAATACTACCATCCCTCAGCCACCCTCTCTACCCTTCCATGAGTCTATTTGATCTATTGGATCTAGTTGATCTATGGATCTATTAATACTAATGATCTATTGATTCAAGTTCATATTTTGTATAACATAACACAAAAAACTTTTTATTTAGTTTGTTTTGTTTCTGTTTTATAAATCGTCAACTAAAATTAATCATTGTTATGCTATTTATTTTTATAAGTTTCTTTTTAAAAGTGCTCCACCTTTTTTTGTTTTTGTTTTTACTTTTTTTCTTCTTTTAATAATAAATTGTTACGTCAATTACTTTTGGAATACAATTATTTATTATTATTTTATTCCTCAACTAATTTGCTAAAACATTTTGTTTTTAACTAAAAAATTTTTGCTTTTCATGTTTATAACGTAAAAAAGTTTGCATTCTTTACATACTCTAAGCAGTAAATCAGTAAATCCAGTAAATCAATGTCTCCAGTCACCCACCAACAATAGTGATACCTATTTATGTGTAGTTGCGCATCTCTCTATTCATGTAAGTATCCTTTGTGACAACAACAAAAAAACTTATTATTTATTTTTGCTTTGTTTTTTTAAACTTTTTGTTTATAATAAAAAAATTTTTCTTTTTTTATGTTTATTACTTAAAAGAACTTTGCATTTTTTACATACCCTAAAGCAGTAAAATCATTTAATCAGTTAATCACACCCAACTAATAACATAACACAAGACTTTCATTTATTTTTGTTTTGTTTTCTTTAAACATTTTGGTTTTTACTAAAAAATGTTATTCTTTTTTTAATGTTTATAACATAAAAATTTAACCCAACCATTTTTACTCATACCCTAAAGCCGTGAAAGTCAGTAAATGTTATCAACCATCCACTCTGACACTCCTCCAACCATGAAAAAAAAAAAATTCCTTTATTGGGAAAATATATGGATCTTAATTACTTCTAATGATCTATTTGAATTCAAGTCCTATTTTGTAAAACATTACACAAAAACTTTTTTTATTTTGTTTTGTTTTTCTTTTGCAAAAATAAAGCACTAAATCTTCCCCTCTCCGATGTTAAAAACATAAGTTTATCTTATAATTTTTATAAGTTTCATTCTTTTTGATATTATTTTTGCCATTCATTTTGAAAATTCTTTTTGTTTATTACCTGCCAAAGTTTTAATTTAAGCTGGCCATTTATTTTTTTGTTTTATTTGCTTTAAACATTTTGTTTTTAAACTAAAAAAAATTTTTGCTTCTTCATGTTCATAACGTAAAAAATTTGCATTTTTTACATACCCTAAATCAGTAAATCAGTTAATTAAAAATCAAACCGCCCACTCTATCCTCCACCCCACCGGTGATCTATTGATCTAATTGAATCTATTGATCTATTGAAACTTACGATCTAGTGATTAAGTCATTTTTTGTTTACATAACAAAAAGATTTTATTTATTTTTGTTTTGTTTTTTTAAACATTTTGTTTTTACTCAAAAATTATTCTTTTTATGTTTTAACTTAAAAAATTTGCTAGATTTACAATACTCTAAAGCAGTAATCAGTAAAATCAGTTAATCAAACCACACCACTCTATCCTCCTACATCATGATCTTTGATCTATTGGAATCTCCACATGATCTATGATCTTTGATCTTTGATTCATGTCACATATTTTGTATAACAATACAAAACTTTTTTGTTGTTGTTGTTGTGATGTTGACCCTGTTGTCATTGCTGTTGTTTGTTGCATTTATTGTTGTTATAACAGCTGCAGTTGTTGCAGTTGTTTTATTTTTTGTTGTTTGTTTTTGTTGTTGTTGTTTGTTTGTTTGTTTGTCGTTGTTGATGTTGTTGTTGTTAAATATATCATACGTTGCAAGTTAATAAAAATTACGCCTTTTTCAAACATTATCTCTAAATATTAACTGTTAATTTTACCATTAACTTGTAATATCAGAAAACTAAGAAAAATATATATCATCCTATCCTAACTGACATACAGCATTAATTAACAAGGTAACTAAAATTAAAGTTTCAACTTATCAGGTGAAGTAGACATAGCAATCTCAATCTTTAATTATACACAACCGACCAAAATATTATTATTATTATAATATTATTAATTAATATTATTATTATTAATTATTATTATTATTATTATTATTAATTATTATTATTATTATTATTATTATTATTATTTTTATTATTATTATGTATTAATTTTATTATTATTATTATATCAACTTATATATGTATGATAAAAACCTAACATACCATACACACACACACACCACAGCACACCACACCACACAACATAGCACACACACTATTATGACACTTTTACTTAATACATCCAGCCATGCAATCATTAACTAACTTACTTGATCAATCATGACTGCTATTTCTATGATGTAAAGCAGATGTGTAAAATTTTTCTAAGCGTACGTTGGAAGAATATTTATATTTTTTTCATTCATTTTAATATAACATTTCGTTTTGTTATGTATTTTCTTTTACGTTTCTATCTAGACTTTATTATTTTATTTTTTGTTTAAAGTTAGTTATTTATTTATTTTTTGAGCCTGACTCAAGGGTTTTAACCTCAAAAATTGGCCTTACCCGTCAAGAGGTTTTTTTTTTGGGTTCCTAGAAGGTTTTAAAATAATCGCTAGATCATTTTTGATGGTTTTAATCGATTTATCGATGTTTTTTTACCCTATTGTTCGATGTTTAAATCGTTATTCTACGTGCTCTGGTTAACTTTTAACGTTGAAAATATAATCGAAAGAAAATAATAATAACATTCATTCGATATATCGCCGTAGTTACAGTGTAATATTGGAGGGCACTGGAATCCTGGAAATCCTGGAATCTTGGAAGGATACCAGGAACCTGGAAAGTGCTAATTGGTTTCCCAGGAAGCTGGAAACCGGAACTGGTAACTGGAATGAAATATCATATATATATATATATATATATATATAATTATCATATATATATATATATATATTCTATATATATATCTATAAAAATATATATAAAAAATAAAAATATTAAATTAAAAAAAAAATATATATATATATATATATATATATATATATATATATATATATATATATATATATATATATATATATATATTTTTAATTTTTTTTTTTTTATTTATTTTTTTTTTTATATAATTTTTTTTCCAGTTTCCAGTTCCAGGAATCCATTTTCCAGTTTCCAGTTCCTGGAAACCAATTAGCACTTTCCAGGTTCCTGGAATCCTTCCAGGATTCCAGGATTTCAGGATTCCAGCGCCCTCCAATATTACACTGTAACTACGGCTATATATCGAATGATGTATTAACTCAATTCTTCCCTTTTCAATTTTTTTCAATTATAAATGTTAACCAGAGCACGTAGAATAACGATTTAAACATCGAAATAGGGGTAAAAACATCGATAAATCGATTGAAACCATCAAAAATGATCTATCGATTATTTAAAACCTTCTAGGAACCAAAAAAAACCCTTTGGCGGGCTAAGGCCAATTTTGGGGTAAAAACCCTTGAGTTCAGGCTCAAAATAAATAAATAAATAACTTTAAACAAAAAATAAATATAAAATATAATAGAAACGTAAAAGAAAATACATAACAAAACGAAATGTTTATATTAAATATGTGAAAAAATATAAATATCTTCCAACGACGCTTAGAAAAAAATGTTACACATCTGCTTTACATCATAGAAATAGCAGTCATTTGATCAGTAAGTTCGATGATTGCCAGGCTATTGTTTTAATTAAGTGTTTATAATTATTGTGTGTGTGTGTGTGTGTGTGTGTGTGTGTGTGTGTGTGTGTGTGTGTGTGTGTGTGTGTGTGTGTGTGTGTGTGTGTGTGTATGGTATGTTAGGTTTTGTTATGTTCATAAACATATATAGTTGAACCATTAATCCTAAATAATATAATAATATAATAATAATAATAAAATAATAATAATATAATAATAGTAATAATCTAATAATAATAATAACAATATATGTAATAATATAATCATATAAATATTTTGGTCTGGTTGTGTATTAGAAAATTGAGATTGCTAATGTCCTACTTCTCCTGGTAAGTGAAACTTCTAATTTTAGTTCCCTTGTTAATGAATTCTGTATGTCAGTTAGGCTAGGATGATATACATATTTTTGTTTAGTTTTCGATATTATCAATGTTAATGTAAAATTAACATTAAAATTTATATATGTACGAAAAAGAGTTGTATATTTTTATTTACTTGAACGTATCGAATATATATGCAGTCCTGCATTGACAATGACAACAAACAACAACAACAACAACAAAGCCAACAAAAACAACAACAACAAAACACAACAACAACAAAAACTGCAACAAATGCAACAAACGCTACAGCAACTTTCAAACACCACAACATCAACAACTGCAACCAAAAAATTTCTTTCTATGTAATGTTATCAAAATATGACAATGACTCAATAGAATATCAATAGCTCAAATAAGAATCATTACGATCAATAGACAATTGAGATCATGGATGGTAGGAGGATGAGTGGGTGCGTTTGGTATTACTGTTACTGATTTACTGGCTTTAGGCTATGTCAAAATGCAAATTTTTTTAAGTTATAAATCATAAAAGAATAATTTTTTTAGTAAAACCAAAAGTTTAAAGAAAAACAAAACAAAATAATATAAGAAGTTTTTAAGTTTCCTGATACATGAAATGGACTTGAATCAATAGATCGTTAGATCAATAACAATCAATAGATCAATAAGATCATAGGATGGTGGGAGGACGAATGAGTAGGAGAATAGAGTGGGCGGTTTGATTTACTGTTTACTGATTTTACTGGATTTAGGGTATGTAAAATCAATATTTTTAAGGTCAACCATTTTGAAATAGCAAAATTTTTTTTAGTAAAAGCAAATGTTTAAACATAAAACAAATAAATAAATAATATAACATTGAAAAGTATTAAATAAAAAATTTTAACAATAGACGTTGATTTTAAAAACATAAGGAATGAAAACTTATAAAACTTATAAATGAAACTTATAAAATAAAATAGGCACACAATATTAAATTTAGTTTTGACGCAAGATTAAAAAGAAAACAAGAACAAGATAATCAATAAAGCTTTCAAAATTGACTTGAATCACATAGATTCATATAGATTATATCCATAGATCATTCAGATCATGTTGGGGTGAGGTTGGGTGGAAGTGGTGGTTTGGAGTTAACTGATTTAACTGATTATACTGCTTTTAGAGCTTATGTAAAAATGTACAATTTTTTAAGTTATGAACATAAAAGAATAAAATTTTAGTAAAAACAAATGTTTCAGATCATACAAATAATAATAAAGTTTTTGTGTTGCTTATATAGTCCGGGTCGGTTTAGATTAACTGACTTAAATGTATTTACTGCTGGTTAGGGTAGTGTCAAACAAATGTAATTTTTTCTAAGTTATAAACAAATAAGAATAATTTTTAGTAATAACAAATGTTTAAAAGAAACAATAGCAAAAATAAATATAAGTTTTTGTGATTGCTATACAAATATGACTTGAATCAATAAGTTCAATAGATCAATAGATCAATAGATCCGAATGGGTAGGTGGGAGTGACTGGAGGCAGTATTGAATTACTGATATACTGATTTTACTGCCATTAGAGTATGTAAAAATGCAATTTTTTTAACGTTATAAACATGAAAAGCATAAATGTTTTGTGTTATGTTAAATGTTTTAAGCAATAAAACAAAAATAAATAAAAATTAATAATAAAATTTGAAAAGTATTAACAAAAAAATTTAAAAACTAGCAAGGGCAAAAAATTAAACAGTAAAGAATGAGACTTATACCAATACTTATAAATGAAAATTCTTTAGAAAATAAAAAATATGCAAACAATATAAATAATAGGCATAATAAAGACAAAAAAACAAAATAAATAAAAGTTTTCTGTTGATTGTTTACAAAATATTTGATCATGATCATTAGCTTAATAAGATTCCTAGATCAATAGCATAGTATGATCATGTGCCCATAAGGTAGCGAGGGTGATGCTGGATGGTAGTTTTGATTTACTGATTTACTGTTTACTGCTGTTATGGGTATCGATAAAACACGTAACTATTATTAATAAAAATATGCTTAAACATAAGTCTACGGGAAATTTCTATCAAATAGAATCAATTCTGATCATGGTTGCGTAGGTGGTAGAGTGGATGGTTTGACTAAACTGACTTTACTGATTTACTGCTTTTAGGGTAAGTATAAAAAGTGTAAATTTTTTAAGTTATATAACATAAAAAGATAATTTTTTTGGTAAAAACAAAATGTTTAAGAAAAATAAAGCAAAATAAATAAATTTTTATAGTAAAAACATAGTTGTCTAAAGAAAAACAAAACAAAATAAATAAAAGTTTTGAGATATGTTATACAAATAAATATATGCTTGAGATCAATAGATTCAATAGATCACTACGATTAATGATATAGTCATGGGAAAAAGGATTACGGAACAGGTTTGGCCCCTCGGAAGGCAGTTTGATTATACAATGATTTATCTGTTTAATGCTTTGGGTGTGTAAAAAAATGCAAATTTTTTGAAGTTATAACTAAAAGAATAATTTTTTAGTAAAACAAAATGTTTAAAGCAATAAAACATAATAATAATTTTTATAGTAAAAATAATGTTATAGAACAACCAAAATAAGATTAAGGTTTTGAGAAACTGTTAACACAAATATGACTTGAGTCATAATATAGAATCAACTAGATCAATAGATCAAGTAGATCACTGATGGGGTAGGAGGGTGGCTGGTGAGAAGGTAGTTTGATTTACTGTTTTAAACTGTAGATAAACTGCTTTAAGGTATGTAAATGCAATTATTTTTTTAATGTTATAAAACATTTAAAATGAATAAATTTTCTTTAGTAAAACAAATGTTTTAAAGAACAAACAAAATAATTCTAATACTATTTCCAGATCAATTCACCCTGCAAGACGCAGTAAAACGATCATTAGATCATGGAACGGATACTGGAAGGTGGTGGAAGCCAGTTTGATTTACTTAGATTTCCTGCTTTACTGATTTCTGATTTAACTGCATTTACTGAATTTACTGCATGCTTACCTGATTTACTGATTTAATGATTTAGGGTATGTTAAAACTGCAAATTTTTAAAGTTATATAACATAACATTTCAAATGCAAAAAAATTAAACCAAAAAATAATAAAGTTTTTTGTGTTATGTTATGCAAAAATATGACTGAATCAATAGAATCAAAGATCGATAGACAAAGATCAATAGATCCTGGATGGGTAGGAGGGTGGTTTGATTTACTGATATTACTGATTTACTTGCTTAAGGTATCGGTAAAGTGACAATTTTTTTTTATGTTATAGAACATAAAAGAATAAATTTTTAGTAAAACAATAAGTGTTTAAAGCTAAGAAACACAATAATAAAATAAAGTTTTTTGTGTTATGTTATACTAAAGAGAAAGAAACTTGGATCAATAGGCTCAATAGATCAATAGATCATGGATGGATGGGGAGGCTGATTTGCATTTACCTGATTTGATTTACTGATTATGTACTGTAAAAAATGTCAACATTTTTTGTAAGCTTATACAACATAAAAGAGATAAATTTTTTAGTACAAACAAATGTTTAAAAAAACAAAAAAAAAAAAAAAAAAAAACAAAAAAAAAAAAAAAAAAACACTTAAACACAAAGCTTTATCAATGTAAAAAAAAAAAAAAAAAAAAAAAAAAATAAAAATAAAAAAAAAACAAAATAAAACACAAGTATAAAATGTAAGAATAAAAATAAAAATAGAAACAATATATGCATGTTTTAATTTAAAGTAACAAAAAAAAATTTATTGTTAATCGTTTTATAAAGTAAAATGAGATTTGAAAATATAATGTCAGTCTTCAAACATTTAGAAAGATGGGTTATCTTGGCAAGATGCAATGCAATTGACGATATGTACATGTAAGAACAGAATCAGTTATGTGAAGTAATGATCATTGTATTCATTAAACGAATGTTTATACTGACTGGCAACCGCACCGGCTTCAGCACGCGTGAACGTACCAACTCCTGAAGAATCCTTCTCTACCCCTCTTTCCTCTTCTTCTTTCCTTCCTCCTTTCCTCCTCCTTCTTCCTTTTTCTTTCTTCCTTTCTTCTTCTTCTTCCTGCTGTTTTGCTTTCATGCTTCTTTTTTTATTCAACTAGGGGACCCTCCGGGGGTTCTGGGCTCGACCCGAATGACCTCCAAACTCCGTCATCCGACCTGCCTCTACCAGAACCTCCACGTTTCCAGACTCTTTGCGATTATTTAAACCCTTCTAAGAACGCCCCTTTTGGGGGCTCCGGCCCCCTTTTGGGGTTAAACCATGAGTTCGGCTCAGAACGCTCGAAGTCGGTCTTC
>JABUQX010090971.1:32500-40000 GCA_015478945.1 Trachelipus rathkii
CTTCTCATCCAAATATCGTGATTTCCTCTATTTAGGGGATTTCAATGTTCACAACACTGAATGGTTTGGGGTCCTCTCATATCTGATTTAGTGGGGAGGAGGCCCGAATCATTGTCAGCATTCTCAACAATCTGGAGCAATAATTAAAGACCCACACACATTCCGGATCGACACATAACCTTAAAGTAGACGCCTTCAACAGGATGGTGACGCTTGGTGCATTTTGACTTGAATCTTTCTCTAATTTCAAATGTTTGTAGAGAACCTCAAGGTTGATTTAATTCCATAACCCTCCATCCCTTTATCTCTTTCCTCATTTATTCTTCTCCATATAATTAACTCTTCTAAACCACAACAAATCAAAAATTTCCTACCGTCCATTAATGTTATATAATTTATATATAATATAGTATATATATATATAATATATATATATATAATATATATAATATATATATATATAATTATATATATATATATATATATATATAATATATATATATATATATATATATTAATATATTTCCTCATGATCTTGCCAGGAATATCAAGTTGCATTTCCCATTATATAGTTTTCGGAAGGTTAAGTATTCTGAGGCGTTTTTATAAGCTTATCACACCACACCACTGTATACACTCTGTAAAAATCACTCTTTGCATAGGGATGCCTTAAATCCTAGTGTGAAGTTTGTATCACAAATCTGAAGTGGTTAAGCACTTAGAACTCTTCTTAGAAGCGGGAAGTCTAGCACATTTTTCCTTATCAATTCTCAAGCTATTACTGACTGATTCTCTCCAAACTACCTCTGCTCGTGGTGCATCATCCTGATTATAGCTTCAGAATTACAATATACCTCCATGTCTTCTCCTCTGAAGAGATATCGTGGGGCTCTTCACCCTACAGTTTCATCCTCTCTCTCTATCCAGATCATTAATCCAAACTTTACAATTACTTCATCCTTGCTCTTACGTGTACTTTAAAAGTTTTTCCCGGAACAATCTTCCTTTATCTTTTTCAAAATTCATATAACTTGACTGTTAAGCTGAAGTCCAATGTAAAGACCTCTCTGCCTGCGATTTTATTTGAATATGTAATTTGTTATCCAAAAATATTGTTTTAGTAATAAGAGGGGATAAAAATATAAACAAAGTTATAAATGTTGTATAAATTAAGAACAAAACTCTATAAGTTGAAAGAGAATGATATTTATTCTAAAGATAATATTCCTCTCAGTGAATTCGATTACTTACCTTCGAAGTCATTTTGAAGGACGTTCAAATGTTTCCACTCTTGCTCAAGAGAAAAATCTTTGACGAGGTTTACTAAATCAGACTTTAAGGAAATTGATTGAATTATGTTAATGATGCAGCATTTGCATATAATGGCAATCAAATAGGCAATATTTTTTTTCATTGCTTCTTTAATAGTCTTATAATAATATATAATATATATATATATATATATATATATAATAAATATATAATATATATATTATATACTATATATATATATTATCATATATATATATATACATATATATATATAATATATATATATATAAATATATTATATATATATATATATATATTATATATATATGATATATATATATATATACTATATATATATATATATATAATATACATAATAATAATATATATATATATATATATTATATATATATATACTATATTCTAATATTATATATATATATATATATAATATAATATATAATTATATATTTAATATATATATATATAGGGTAAGGACTTGCTAAGTTGGTGGTTTCTTTTAAGGGCAAGCACCCTATATAAAGAGGTGGTAATTTAGAAAATCCATATTTGAAATGATATTTTTATTCAATATAGAAGAGATATTCCAAATAAAAAGTAGAAAAGTAAGTAATAAAAGTCCCTTCTTGTTGAGATACTCTCTCTTCGTAGGCGAATTGGTAGTACAGCCTTTTCCAACGCGTTTTCCACAATTTGCCTGACTCTTCGTTTAGTGCGAAAATTGTGATCGAAATTCAAGTCGCAGCCTTTTCCTTGAAGTTTAACTCTCTTGCCGGGAGGATTTTCTGGAGAGAGTATCTTGAGTGAGATTTTCTTCTGAATCTTAATAATTTCTTATGAAGAAAAAGAGTATCTCAAAAGACGAAGTTTATATATTTTCCCTTTGACTTATGCTAAAATTTTTGCTCGCGCAAATCTTAACATAAGTAATAATGATAAATTAAATTTTTAAAAGTAAGGAATGCTACATTCCTCCTGCGCTAAACACGGGGTGAGAAAGTATGTTATAATAATTTTACAAGAAATAATAACTAAAATACAGTTATAACTTTCAAATGCAAAAATATCTAATTATGTCCGAATGACATAAGTAGACATATAAACATTTGAAGGCCAAAATAATATACAAGAAATGTAAATATTCAAATACGAGCATAAACTGGTTACATCCGAAGATCTAAACATATTTACAAATATTTGAATACACAAAAATACTAATGTATATATACAGAAAATAAAAGGGGCATTTAAACATAAGCATATTGGTTATATTCCGTCTAGATAATAAACAAACATAAAAACATTTAAAATGTATATAGTACAAAAATTCGTTAATACATATAAATCTATTGATTATGAAACAATTGAATTAATTCACAAGTTTTAAATAGGCCCACATTGATCGAACCGTTTAATTCCAAGAAAGTCCAGTATAAGACGTCTCCTAATGTATCATGATTTTGAATCAATGCGCACGTAGTTTTCAAAGCTGTAGTACGAGAGAAACATTGCTTGACATATGTAGAGACGAAGTTGCTTGAATTTTAGGTCCTTATTTAAAAATTTCTTCATACATAAAAGGGGGCGGTGCACGGAACCATTTAGAATTCGAAAAGGAATCAAGTTCGTAGTGATTCAAAAATGAGTTTCTCCTCAAATCAAACTTAAAAATGATGAAGAATCCATCCGTAAGGAAAGTTAATATGTAGATGCGAAATTGCTTGAAATTTAGGTCCTTTATTTGAAAAAAATTTTTTTCTTCATACATAAAAGGGAGAGGTCATAGAACCATTTAGAATTCGAAAGGATCGAAGTTCGTAGTGGAATTCAAAAATGATTTCTGCCCATAATCCAAACTTAAAACGATGAAAGAAATCCATACCGTAAAGGAAGTTACATATGTAGAGGCGAAATGCTTGAAATTTAGGTCCTTTTATTGGAAAAAGTTCTTCATACATAAAAGAGGGAGCGTCACAGAACCATTTAGAAATTCGAAAAGGAATCAAAGTCCGTAGTTTTTAAAAAAAAATTCCCCCAAAAAAAAATTGATGTTCTGCCGCCCAAAATCCAAACTTGAATGATGAAGAAAAATATATGCCTAAAAGGAAGTTTGCTATGTCTGACAATGAATCCTCGAACTGTGAGATTTGTGAAAAGATGACCATAATCCAAAATTAGAAATGGAAAATTGAAGTCCATATCGATTAATGTTCGTTTGCTTGAGTCATTTTCTCGGAGTGTTCTGATTGGGAATTTTAGTATTATTGTAGTTTTTCTTTTCTTCATTTTTTTTTTTTTTTTTTTGTGTTTTTTCTTTAGTAATTAGAAGGCATTGATTTAAGTTCTGGGTGTTCTACTCCGGGTTCACCAAATTATATAGGGAAGGACTTGGAGTAATGTGAGTTCTTTTGAGAGCAAGCACCCTATATAGAGGATGGCAATTTAGAAATCCATATTTGAAATGATGTTTTTATTCAACATATGTAGAGATATTCAATAAAAGTAAAGTAATAAAAGTCCTTCTGTTGAGATACTCTCTCTTCGTAGGCGAATTGGTAGTACAGCCTTTTCCAGCGCTTTTTCCACAACTGCCTCTGACTCTTCGTTTAGTGCGAAAAATTTGTGGATCGAAATTCAAGTCGCAGCCTTTTTCCTTGAAGTTTTCTCTCTTGCCGGGAGGATTTTCTTCGAGGGTATCTTGAGTGAGATTTTCTTCCTGATTCTTAATAATTTGATCTGACTAAAGAGTATCTCAAAAGAACGAGTTTATATATATTTTCACTTTGACTTATGCTAAAATTTTGCTCGCGCAAATCTTAGCATAAGTACGAACATAAATTAAAATTTTTACAAAGTTTAATGGAATGCTAAGCATATATATATATATATATTATATATAATATAATATATATATATATATATATATATAATAGATATATATATATATAATATTTATATATATTATAGTATATATATATTATATATAATATATAATATATATATATTATTAATAATATATATAATATATTTATTATATATATATATATATATATAATATATATATATATATATATTATATATTAATATATATATATATATATTATATATATATATATATATATATATAGTGTACCTCGGGTCACGAACGCCTCTAGTCACGAACAAATCGGCCCACGAACACAATTTCCGAACAAATTTTGACTCGACCCGCGTACAATGCCTCGGCGCACGAACGCACAAACATGGCTTTGGCGCCGCGATGTTTCAGCATTGCTGCATTAGTTGTACTCAGGTGTGCGCTTTGTGAACATTGTTTGTCGTTGCGTTCGTTGTTCTTGATGCAATTTTTTTAATACAATCTTGTGAAATTACCAGGAAAAGATGGTACATGTTTCAAGTGCTGAGATCAAAGAAACTTTTAGCAAGTCGAGTGAAGTACAGGTTTTCATTGAGAAACATCACCCTAACAAAACTGTGACCAGCTGAGCTGTGGACATTTTAAATGACAATGTGATGTCCCATTTTCGGAAAATTATCCAACAAAGAAAAAGACAAATGTCTCTGGATCGTTATCTTGTGAAAACACCAGCCACCGAGCCAGCAATCGAACCACTTCCCAGGATACAAACACGAGAAAAAACACCAGAAATACCTACACAGTTGCCCGACGTTATTATGGAATGGGACTCTCCTTCGAAGGAGTAGTCTTCCTTCTCCTCCTCTACCATCTACCTGTGCCAGTAACTATCAACCACAAAGGTAAAGTTATAGTACTGTATGTTTTATATTATATATTTTTGCCACACATAAATCCATAAAAAAATCAACAAACAATATGTTTCTGGGGCGGGCGAACGGATTAATTGGATTTACGTTAATTTCATTGGTAAAAGTTGTTTCGGTTCGCGAACATTTCGGCTCGCGAACGGAGTCAAAGAACGAATTAAGTTCGTGACCCGAGGTACCACTGTATATATATTATATATATATTATAATATATATTTAATAATATGAATATATATATATAAATATATATATATTATATATATATATATATATATATATATATATATATATATATATATTATATATATTAGTGTGTTTCTTTTTTGTAATTGCAAAAAATAAAACTGTAAAAATTTTTGCAGACTGCTTACGCCCCGAGTCCTCTGGTGAATGTAAAAGATATATATGACGAATTTCAAGATGACTGGATAATATTTAATGGTTGCACATTTTGAACAATTGTGTAAAAGTAAGTAAAAAATACGATTTTTCAATCTTGATTAACTTTATGGAGAAAACTAGAAATCACAAACGTAAAATAATATTAAAACTAGACACTAAGATTAATAGGTAGTATGATAGGCAAAACATGTGTTATATTAATCAACTTTAAACGATGCAATTCCTTCCTTTGTTCGCTTGGGGACGACTTTTCTGTGATGATCCACAACTCTCAACAAGAATTGTTTTTGTTGTTCGTCCCTGACCGATTCGTTAAACCTTTTTATCAGAGCAATTCCTCTTTCTGCGGTATCATTGACCACCTTAAGAGCGTTCACATGGCTTCTTAGAGAATCACTGCAGTATTCTGTCACGTCGTGGATCCCAAACAATTCAAAGAACGTCTTTGTTTTATTAGTAACGAAATGGCTCAGGTCTTTACCCTTTAATCGTTTAATTTCCTTTTTCCTTGCAGGTTTGGTTTGTAGATTTATAGTCATATTTTCCTTAACATCCAGAGTAATGCGTTCGTCCAAAAAAGCCAATCCTACGTTTGTTTCTGACAGATACCAAAG
Source organism: Trachelipus rathkii (assembly GCA_015478945.1). Lineage (NCBI taxonomy): Eukaryota > Metazoa > Arthropoda > Malacostraca > Isopoda > Trachelipodidae > Trachelipus > Trachelipus rathkii. The sequence continues at coordinate 38,596 of JABUQX010090971.1, forward strand.
GTGTCTCTTAGCAACTGTGAGAGCACTTTTTTTGACGTCTATATCTGGGTAAGTGCTCAGAAGCTGTAGCATATCCAAATCATTCTTTGGAGCCCATCGACTTACAATTGCCTCGTGCCAAAAGCGAACATATATGAGGCTGACAAAATGTGCAACACGTTGCATTCTTTTCAATTCACGTTGAGGAATATTCAACTGTTTAGTGAAGAGGACAATTTTAAGTGCATACATTGCCTTTGCCATCCACCTTTCCTAATGCAGAGCCCCTGGGATCCTGAAACTGAAGATCCTGAAACTGAAGTCGTTATTAGACCAACCACATAGATACAGGAGTGAGAGTTGTAATAACTCTTTGTAGTCTTCTCTTAGATGACTTCCGTCTTTTAGGACAGTTTGGATGTAGTTAACCATGCTCACTCGTTGTTCTTCTAGAAAGCCTTGAACGGGACTTTCTTCATCCAGCATTGTCGTATATGACTTCCTATCAAGTGAAGCCCACAGACGTTGGAAGTTCCGAAAAATGTGGATGTCAGGGCCACTTGATTTTATGCCACAACACTCCACAAACACTCCTTTCAATATTAGTTCATGGGTGTGATGCCGGCAAGCCAACCACAACAATGTTCGTCCGAATTCCCTTTCAATTTTGGTACATACCCCTTGGATCAGTCCTGTATTAGATGCTGTAGTATCAAAAGATATACCGATTATATTGTCACGTAGCCCAAATCGGTCCACTTCCCGAATAACTACCTCAGTCATCTGCTCACCAGTGCCTTTCAGGGCAACAGGTACGCCAAGCAAATGCTCAAAATCTTTGCCAGTCACTAGAACTGCAACTCTCTCTTCCAAAGTTTTGACACTCCCATGGGCAACTGAGAGTAACAGTTTACTATCGCAATGCAAGACCAAGATTTTCAAAGACTTACTCTTCGATGTTCTATGAATCGCTCGAGCTCGGTGAACTGGAGATACGGAAATTTTTGATACATCGTGGCCAAGGCTCTCTGCTATAAATGAAGTACTTGCTTGTCGAATAGAGAGCTGTTCTCGATCCCAAGTAGACGTGAGTGTCTGATCAAGAGGTTTTAATCTGGGACCTGCACATAATTTTTTCATTGCTGGAGGCGAAAACTTGGCCTCTTCAAAACTAGGTGCTAATGATGATGGAGATAAGTCTTCCAGTATAACTGTCTTATTGATTTCAGAGATAGCTTTGTAATGTTTCATCTTATATGATTCCTTATTTTCTTCTTTTGTACACCTAGCTCTTCTTTTCATGGCGAAAACCTTATCTACACCACCCATTGACGAACTCATATGATCTTCTCTTTGTGACCTAAGAAATTCTTTATCTTGTGATACGCTAGTCATGTCCATCACATTTTGCCGGGAAATGTCAAAT
>JABUQX010090971.1:42500-45000 GCA_015478945.1 Trachelipus rathkii
GATAATTTACACACACACCACATAAAAAAAAAAAAAAAAAAAAAAAAAAAAAAAAAAAAAAAAAAAAAAAAAAAACGGTGATTGCTCAGCAATTAGTCTGGCTTTGGACGAATCTACATATATCAAAGATAAACCGCAACTAGCCATAGACTTGGAGGTGGTGGAAGAACTCCTAGACCTGGTTACTTTGAAGGATGCTACTCGTGGTTGTGACATTAAAGAAACCCTGGATGGTGTTGTATTGAAAAACTTGTTGCCATTGGTAATATTGTCAGCACTGCTATCGACGGTGCACCATTCATGACAGGTAAGAAACAAGGGCTTATTGGATTCTTAAATGCTGACACATCATAATCCTACCCTGATTTCCTACCCGTACATTGTATTATTCACAGAGAACATTTAGCAGCAAAATATTTTCAATATCCGTATTTATGCAGGAAGTTCTACAAATCGTGAACTGTATTCGCTCAAGTGCCAAAACACACCGACAGTTCGTATCCTTCCTAGAAGACATGGACAATGACGAGCTTCCTGATGATGTACCTTGGTACTGCTTAGTGAGATGGCTATCAGTAAGCAATGTTCTTGGCAGATTTTTTCAATTACTTGATCCAATCAAACAGTTTATGCAAAAAAAAGAAAAATCTTTCCCTGAACTTAATGACCCCCAGTAGTTGTTAGATTTGGCTTTTTTTCAGATGTGGTTCAGCATTTACAAACTCTAAACATATCATTACAAGGAAGAGAAAAACTTATTTCTGATTTGGCACAGTGTATTTAGCTTTCATAGCAAATTAAAACTCTTTCGGAAAGACCTTGAGACGAAAATATTTGCTCATTTCAAATGTTTGAAGAAAATTACTGAAAGCCTTCCTGACGTTCAGGTGGAAACAGAAGATCATTTGTGAAAAATGGATGGTGTTGCTGAAGAAATCAATGGCAGATTTAATGGTTTGAGAACACTTAAACCTTCATTTTCATTCCTGGAAAATTGTTTTGCTGTTGATGTTGTGGGTGATGGCTATCCAGTTTCATCACCAATTACAAAGGATACAGCAGCTATAGAGTTGGAGCTACTAGAACTGCAAGAGGATGAAGGACTAAAAGGACTGCAATGAAGTGGCATTTAGGCCATAGAATTTTGGAAGAAGGTTCCAGAAGAAAAATACCCACTAACAAAAGTGTGCTAAGAGACTTATCTCAATATTTGGGACCACTTATGTGTGTGGATCACTGTACTCAACGCTTAAGTTCATTAAATCTAAATATCGATCTGAACTAACTGATGAACATTTAAGTGAACTCGTGCGAACTGCGCTTACCAATTATCAGCCAGATTTCAAACAACAGCAAAAATGAATACTCGAAAAAGTACTTCTCAAATGTAAAATCTTATTTCTTATTGTGTAATTAAACAATAATATTATAAATAAATAAAATAATAATGTTTGTAATAAATGTAATAAATAATAATGGTAGTAATAAATCTTTCTTCATTTTTTATAATATAAAAAATGTGTCTTCATTTTGTAAACCATTAATTTCTTAACAATGTTTAAAATTTTTTTGGTTTGAAAAAAGCTGGCCCTACATTTCAACGCATAGTGGAGTTCATTTTTCGACATCTCCAGTTATTTACGTACTATCTAGATGACTGGTAATTTTTTCATCAACTCAAGAACAGCATGAAGAACATCTCAGGGCTGTTTCTAAGCTTCTTCAGGAAATGTTTAAAATGTGAATTTTTCAAGTCATCTCTCAACTAATTTGGGGTATTCCTTTAGATTCAGCAGCTCTCTTAAAAAGATTCTTGGGAATGATAGGATATTTCGCCGTTTTATCCCGTGGTTTGCAAAGCTCGTCTTTCCTATGTCAGAAAATGCAAAACATCACCCAAAAGATAAGTCCCTCAATTGGACTACAGAAGAAAAGGATCGCCTTCGGTGAATCAAGAATCAAGCTCAAAGGGCCACATACTGCTACTCTTCCATTTCCTTGGCCAGATGTTACTCATCTTCAAGCTTGTCGTAGCCAAGACTTCTATAGGAGCAAGCCTTTCATCAGATTTTGAGGACAGCCGGTAACCTATTGATTTTGGTTCAGCAAAAAGCTTCAGATTGGCACGAGAAAAGAAATACTTCAGCTTTCGACCTTCAACTTCAGCCAGCTACTATTCTGTTCTTTTCATTTCAGCATGTGTTAGAAGGAAGGATTGTCATCTTGTGCACTGATCACAAACCTCTCGTCTCAGCTTTCTACAGTGGAATCAACAAAAAGTGATCGGCAGTAACGTCATCTTTCTGTCTTAAAACAGAATGTCTCTTCAATGATCTATCTTAAGGGTGCAGATAACATTGTGGCAGATGCTTTTTCCAGGATATCCTCGGTAACATTAGATGCTTTTGATTTACATGTTATCGCCGTTCTTCAATCAACGAGGATGGAAGAAACTAACACTTTTCAGCAGCGTCTTCATTCTTACCTCTACAAGATAATT
>JABUQX010090972.1:0-20000 GCA_015478945.1 Trachelipus rathkii
GTTTAACGGAACTTTGGTTAACGGAACTAAGGTTAACTAACTTATATACACTCTATCTTAGGTAAGGAATTAGGTACTTAACTTAGGTTAAGGAACTAGGTTAACGGAACTTAGATTAACGGAATAGTTATACGGAACTTAGGGATAAACGAACTCTTAGGTAACCTTAATTAGAGTGGAGAGGAACTTAGGTTAACCTAACTTAGGTATATATGGCTTAGGTTTTAACTTAAGTACACGACAGGTAACTGGCATCTTAGTAACAGAAGCTTGGGTAAGTGAAAAGCTTTAGTTAGCGGAACTTATGGTTAGTCGAGAAAATTAGGTAACAGAATTTATTTCAAATAAGTAAGGAGAAATTACTTAAGCATGCGTTGAAACGACGTAGTTTTAAGACTAATTCTTAGAGTAATCAGGAACTATTACGAATTAGTTTAACGAGATACTTATGATAAGAATTAGGTTACTAAACTAGTTAACTAAGCTGGAGGTTATATAACACTTAACTAGTTATATACTTAACTAATTTACTATCTTGAGGTTAACGAGAACTTGTGTTTGATCATGACTAGTGGGAGTTAAGGGAGTAACGGGAACTTATTAACCTTAATAGTGTTAATACTTAAACTTAGTAAACTGGAACTCTATGGTTATAGGGAACTCTAGGTTAACGATACGTAGTTTAACAGAGAACTAGGTTGACGGATACTTATTGTATAAGGAAGGTAAATTAACGAACTTAGTATAAGAACGGAACTTAATTATAACTTAATAGGTTAAAATTAGTTAGTATTGACCGGAACTAGGTAACTTAACAGTAGTTAACGGAACTAGTTAACGAACTATAGGCTAACGGAACTTAATAACGGAAGCTTAGGTTAGGAACTAGTTAAACTTCATAATTAGTTAACGGAATTTCACTCTAGAAGAGGAGTAGAACTTAGTGAAGCGTACCTTTATTTTACACGAGGGAACTTAGGGTTAAGATAAGAATTAAGTTTTTATTTTAGTGCACACAAGTTTTCCAATAACTTAAACTAGGTAATGTAATCTCTAATCAAGTATTCTTATAGGCTTCAAGAGGGCTTCAGATACTCTGAACTTAGGTTATACGGAATTGCATGACAGACCTTAGTTAACGGAATTAGTACGGATTTAGGTAGAAAAGGAAACTGTAGATCTATACGGGAACTAGTTAACGAACTTAGGTTAACGGAACGTAAGAGTAACGGAGAGTTAGGTTAACGGAATAAGGTTACTGATACTAGGTAGATCAGGGACTATGGGTTTACGGAACTTAGTAACCAAGAACTTAGGTGTACGGAACTAGGTAGCCTTTACGTTAGGGTTAACTTTACTAACGTTAAGGTTAACTCCTAACCAAAATAACATCGACAGTGTAGCGCATACCAAATGGACCATCCGACGGTGAGTCAGAGATTTCAAGCGGCGCTATTACCAAAATAAACATGACCCCAGAGCGTAATAAAAAAGAAAACACTGATGGCGAGTTCATAGCGAATATATATGTGGACAATGCTGAACTGACAAACCAAAATAATCATGCATCATAATTAAAAACATGCCATCGCGAACCAGAAACAACAAAGGCGCATATAGTGATACGATATAACTTGCTTATGACCGCATAAAATATGAGCTAAAAATAAATTGGAGGTAGGCACGTAACAAAAAAACATGTCGGCAGCAATACAAAAAACATGGTCACAAAGAAATGCGCAATATGAAAAGACTCGACACTAATACTAAAACAAACATGCACATGCTGCTACTCGAAAAAAACGCGTGCTATTCGCGCATCAAAATTAATTGCGCATGCCAACTGATTAATCATGCGCATGCGTCTATAAACAATAAATAAACGAGTAGTGTATTTGCGCCATCACTCAAAATAAAAACATGCGCACAACAGGCCGTACAATGGCGCATACAAATGACATGAAACCAATGCGAATGAGTTTAAGCAAAAATAACATTGCGCAGCACATACGAAAAACATGCCAAAATACGCAATATAAAAGAAATAAAACAAGGACCATCATGTTATAAACAAATAAAATGGGCCATGCGGCAACAAAATAAAAACATTACGCATGCGACAACGAAATAGAATCGCATGCGGCATACAAAATAGAGATACCATGCGCATACAAACAAGATGCGCACGAGATATCAAAATAAGAGAAGTACCATTGCCGCATAGAGAGATAACAGTGCGCATGACAATGATTATAACATGTCGGCTGAGTCGCATACAAAATAGAATGCATGCGCTATCACAAAATAAAATACGCATCAGCGCATTACCAAATAAAACATGCGAATGTGCTAACCAAAATAAAGTATTGCATGCGCATAACCAAAAAATCAAAAATCGCGAGCGCATACAAAATAGAGAGCGCATGCGCAACAAATGGAGAGCCATGCGCATACCAAAATAGAGATGCGATGCGCATTTCGCATACCAAAATAGAGATGGCGCATCCGCACGAACCAAAATAAACATGTCGCATATGGGCTCGCAACAAGTAGAGATGTCCTCATTGGCGCAGAGTCTCAAAAGAGATGCGCGTGCGCATACAAAATAACAGTGCGCATTCAGGCTGCTGAAAATGCAAGTATGCACCAATAACATGACGCATAAGTAGTGACGAATAGCCGACGAATACCAAAAATAGAAATCGACTATGCAGTCGCTAATCACCAATAAATAACATTTGCTTCATGCGCATTAAATAGAACATAAGGCGCTATAGGCGCATATGGTGATACCAAAACACTATAAGATCCCAGAGTTGCCTGCATGAATACGAAGAAATATAGAGATCGCATGCCGCATACAAAAAGAAATGCGCATGGCGCATACACAAATACTGCGCATGCTTATCAAAATAGAGTGCAGCATAGGCGCATACCAAACAAAGATGCCGCATGCGCAATCAAAATAAGGATGCGCACGCATGACAAAAATAGGGATCGCACTAGAGCTCATACCTAGAATACAGAATACCATGCATAAATCGCACAAGAGCATGCACATACGCATTGTGAGGCGATACTAAACATGAGGAGTTGCGCGATTTAGTGCGCTTTAATCGCAGTAAGAGATGGGCCGCACTGCGCTAGACGCTAATAAATCTACAAGATAGCTGCGACAAACATAAACATGGCGCGCAGGCGACATACCAAAAATGATACACGCATGAATGCACGGCATATCAAAATAAGATCCCTCAGCCATAACAAAATAGAGAGCCAATCCATTATCCAAAATATGTATGCACTGCAGTGCATATGGAATTTTGACCAAAAATAACATTCTCGCAGGGCGCTGCATGATAAACATTTTAGCCATGTGTCATACAAAAAAAACAGACAGCATCGACGCATACCAAATAAGATATGTATGCCATTCAAACTAAAGAGCGAATTGCGATACCAACACTATGATCGGCCATTCGATGCGCAAATAAGAGACATGCGTAATGCGCATATACAAAATAGCATGCGCGATGGCGCGCAATTAGAGCAATAGATAGTAACATGCCCATAAAAGGCATACAAATAGGGATTATCGATTTACAGATCAATACTAATTCCGATGCGCATAGACGGAAAATAATACATGCCATATGGGGACGGCTAGGAATAGACGATGGAGAGACGATATATAGAATCGGCAAACCTAAACCCGTAATACCAATAAAAGATGGGATGCTCATAGCGGCATACCAAAAAAGAGATTGCGCAGCGCATTACCAATATATGTAGAAGGCGGCATGATCGCATACGATTTTAATATGAGGGACGCATTTTAAGGCATTACAAGAATAAGGTAGATTGTAACGGAATAGGGTAAGGGAACTTTTAAGGTTTTGAACGGGTAACTTAGAGGGAACGGAACTGGTTACACCGACGTAGATTGACTGGAACTATAAGTATTAATGAAACTATAGGTAACCTAGGAGAGGTTAGACGAACTTAGGTTTAACGATGCGGGTTAGATTATACTATAGGTTAACGTTAAGTTAACGGAATTGGAGGTACACATTAGTCATTAGGTTAAGGAACAGTTAACGGAACTTAGGTTACACGGAATTAGTTAGCGGCAAACTTGTAAATACGGAACTACGTATGTTAATACTGTAATATTGAGGATTAATGGAACTATTTACTTAACTGTAGGTCTGGAACTAGGTTATTAGGTAATCGAACTTTAATGGAATTTATGGTGTGAGTACGATGTAGTTGGTTTATAGAGTCTAAGTTGAATATAACTAGGTTAACTCATCGGTATAGGATAACTTAAATTAGAGTTACGGAGTAAATATTACTTTGCTTAGAGTAACCTGAAATGGTAAGCTTGTAGAACTTTAAGATTACGGGTAATCTTATATAAAAGAACTTAGTTAAGCCGTAGGATTTTAGTCTAACGTGAAGTTATAACCTAGAATAAGTGGGATTTAAAACATCTAGGTTAACTTGATCTTAAGTTATTAATAGGTTAACAAGACTTAGGTTAACGGACTAGTTTACGAACTAGGGTAACGAGAACTTATTTATAACTTAACTTAGGTTAACTAACTAGTTAAACGGAATTAGTTACGGAACTTAGGTTAACCGGAACTTCTAGAGAGAAGTGAAAATTATTTACTGGAAAGTAAATTTAACGGCAATTAGGATCACATAACATTATTTAACTTAACTTAGGTTAACTTAACTAGTTAAGGAACTTAGTTAACTATAAACTAGTTAAACGAACTTAGTTAAGGAGAGCTAGGTACGGAACTAAATAAAGACGAACTAGGTTAACTCAAGAGGAACTTGAGTTAACTTATAGAGAGTTAGGGAAACTGAAAGTTATAACGGTTAACTTGTTAACGGGAATAGGTATAAAAAGACGAGGATATTATGTTACGAGGAACATTAGGAACGTCGAAAATGAAGCTTAAACTATTAGGTAACTAACTTGAAAGTTAACTTAACTTAGGGTTAACGATTATACTAGGTACGGACTTGGTTAAATTAACTTAGCTAACGTAAACTAGGTTAATGAACTTACGTTCAACGAGAACTTAGTACGGACTAGGATTAGAGGAACTAGGTGAAGGACCTATAGTTAACGGAACTGAGGGTAGAACTGTAGTTAAGAATTAGGTTAACGACTTAGGTTAACGGAAACTAAGGTTAACGGAACTAGGTACGAGAACTGGTTAGCGGAATTAAGTAGAGAATTAGGTAACAGGAAAATTAGGTTATCTAACTTAGGTAACATAACTTAGTTAAACTTAACCAAAAAGAACATCGCATGCATACCAAAATAACATCATGCCATAAAAAAACAAAAAACATCGAATCGCATACAAAATACAACATACGCATTCATTGAGAAGCGCTATCAAGAAAAACATGCGCATAACGCAACCAAAAAAAACATGCGCTGCGCATACGATAATAAACAGCCATCCGCATAAAAAAATAAATACTGAGCATGCGCGTAACAAAAAACAGTGCATGCGATCCCAAAATAATGCTAATCCGCATATGAAATAAGACTATGACGCATAGCTATTCTAAAAACCAAACATCATGCGCATACCAAATAAAGCGCAATAGCCATACCACATAAATATGCAGTGTCCATATAATGAACACCTGCGCTACGATATAAACATTGCATAGCGCATAATCAATAATACACATATGCGCATGAACTACCAATGAACATGCGCATGCGCATAGCAAAAAAAAGATGCGCATGCGCAAATTAAAGATACCTTTTAGCATATAAAAAATAAACATACCAATTGTAATACAAAAAATGCGCATCGCATACAAAATAAAAACAGCGCATGCCAACCAAAAATAAGAAGCAGATGACATACCAAAAATAGAGATGCGCATGCGCATGATCAAAAAAGGATGCGCATGCGCATACAAAATAGAGATGCGCATCGCATAAACCAAAAAACAGCGCATAAAACATAAACTCGCATCTTTAAGACAGAAACAAAAAATAAGATGCGCATGCGCAATCCAAAATAACTACAACGCGCATGTGCGCATACAAATAAGAGAGAGCATGTAATGTGCATACCAAAATATAATGATGTGCAATGAGCGCCCACCAAAACAAAAATGCCGTACATGCGCAAACCAAATAAAGAGATTCGCATGCGGCATACCCATGTAGATAACGCATGCAGATACACCGAATACAGCATGCGAATAAGCGCATCTGCGCATAGACAAAAATAAGATGGCGATCGCGCATACCAAAATAAACATGGCGTCATGCGCAAAAAGAAAGTCTTGTAGTTGTCGCTGGTCTTACAAATAGGGTATCGTTAGGTTACCTGGTGGTAATAATTAGTATAAAGTAGTGAAGAAGACAGAACCATATGGTCTGGGAATGAATCGGAGAGAGGAATTAATGAGTGTATGCTGATCTAAAGATTTCACAATGTGTTAAAGAAATGGAAAAATCATATAGGGGAGGCTCGGCAATGCTAGGATTTGTGAAGAAGAATTGATAAAACATGCAAAGAGAATGAACGTTTGAGAGAGTTGTGTGGTGTGAAGAAGGGGTATTACTAACATAGAGTATAATGTAAAGAAAGAGTCATGGTTAGAGTGATGTGACTTTGGTCAACATACAGTGGAAGAATGAAGAAAATGATAATCGGTTGGTTAAGCCGGTATCATGAGTTTAGTGGGCGAAGCAGGACGCACCTTTCGGAGCTGAGAGGACACAATCATCGGCAGCTCACAGGGGAAAGTACGAGTAGTTTTTGATAGAGCGTGGGGAAAGAGCGCAAGTCGGAGGTCGGGGCATTTTGAAAAAAGGGAGGGGTTGGAGTGGAGTCGGGTAATAGCTTCTTGGAGGAAGCGAGAGTGGAAGTCGGTAATTTCCCAAAGAATGGAGTGAGGTCGGACAGTCGGTAATTTTCAAAAAAGGGCGGTAGGGATAGCGAGCAGTCGAGGAGGTCGAAGGAAATGCATTGAAGGAGGGAGAGCGCCAGGAGGAAGGTATAATCAGGAGCTGCCCGGCAGAGGTCGGGGTAATCCGTTTGATATATGCGCGAAAAGAGGGAATGGGAGTGGAAGCAAGGGTTCGAGTCGAAATAATTTTATTGAAACCCGCGACTCGATCCAACAACCGCCTGGGGCTGGCCGCAAAGTGTGTTGGCGGAAAAAACCTGCCAGGCATAAGCGCCGACCTAGAAGACCCCGAGAGAACAAAGTTAATTGAAGTAGGTGAACAAGAGACTGTCTGGAGAGAAGAATAGATGAGTAATTGGGAGGCAGAGGGCGAGGAGATAAAGGTAGCCATACAATAGCAGTGGGGAATGGCGGGGTAGGGGTTTTGTGTATGGGGGCAATGGTTGATGGGGCCGAAGAGGTCTTACGAGGCCAAGGGATGAAGACATAAGATGAACCTTACATTGACGATTTAGCTATAAGGTTACGGAGAGTGATAAAGGCGGATGGGTAGGTCCAAGTAACGTCGGTCACCCAATAGAAGCTCTAGAAAAGGGGGTGGAGGAATTTTCTGGGTTCCCATCTGTGAACGAGTATCTCAACACAAAGACAAACTCAAATTAATAGGTCCACATAGAAGGGGGGGCGGGTAAGGCAGGCTACGGGCCTATTTCCCCCAGCTTTCGACGTTTTGATCATCACCTTCAGACTTTTTTAACTGCTTGTCTACTACCTTTATCGCGTGGTGAGCAGTGAGCACGAACGTTTGTCTTAAAGGGACAAAACCGGACAGCAAGCACTCTTACCAGTACATCATCATTAGGGGGATAAAAACGCGCGAAGAATAGTAATGAAAACGCAAAAAGAATATAGCAGAATATAATATATATATATAATATACATAAGTATAATATATCAAGGTATTAATACTAGTATATATATCACATATATATATAGTGATATATAATAATAAAATGATAGAATAGTATATATATATATATAGGGTAGTATATATATATTGAATATATATATATATATATACAGTTACTATTACCATAATAGCTGAATTATGATTCTAGTATATATAATACTAAATCTATATAATATATATAATATAATATAATATATATAATAACTACCATAATTATAATATATATATATTATATAATATGATATAATAATAACTAATATATAATATATAATCTAATATAATACTATATATATACTAAAAAGTAGTATATGTAGTATATTATTCTAAGGCTATAATTGAAAATACAAAGTTAACAAATCATAAAATTTTATATTATTTTTAAATAAATATATTTTGTTAATTCTCCAAATACTAGGTATGTCATAGTGTACCAAATATTTTGAATAATACATGTATAAACCTGCTACTTTTATCAAAGACATAACTAGGACTTAATTACAAAAAGATAAGTTACCCCCCATTTACCAAACCATGCCAGTTCAATTGTTACTAAAAGAAATGAGGAGGTCTATAAAGTTCGTAGGCCAAAATGCAGTGTCTTAGATAGTAGATCAACAAGACGCAAGAGTGCCCGTAGGTATATGTAATATCTAATGTCTTTAAATAAGTAATTATACATATATATGAAGATAAACTATTTATATTAATTTGTCGGTAATTGTCTTTGAGTGGCTGGGTAAAAAAATATTTACTGAGTATTTATTTGTCTTCAGGCAGTTATTAATTAAATTACTATTCTCCATCAGTTTAATTATTATTGATTATTATATTTCCAAATTATTACTAAATCACTATATCATTCATTATTTTATTACTGTATTTAAACTGTGATCAATCTAAAAAGAATAATTTTATTTATTATTAATTATAGTAGTATAAAGGCATTAATTCACCAACTCATTCAAATTATTAGTTAATTAAGTTATTTATTATTATTATTATTATTATTGTGATGGAACTTTCGATTAGTAGAAATCGTACTATTGATATTGAATTATGTATCTATTATATTATTATTCATAATTTCTCAGTTAATTAGATTAAGATGTGATGAATATTCTTACCATAACTTAGTAACTCAAAATTATAGACACGTAAGACTTGAGCACACTTAAATATTTCCAATTCACAAAGCTATTGAAAATCTCATGGCTTGAAAAGACGAATAAAAGTTATGAAAGATATATGTACCCCCCGTGGTGCATTTATATCTCAAGAAATCAGACACGGCGGACGAATCACCATCAACCTCAGAACGGTACTAATTCACAGTGTTCATCAAACAGCCCTGTATGAAAAGATATTCGCATACGATACTAGACCGAAATTATTTATTCTGTATAAAAGGTTCTAAAAAATAGAATTGGGTTAAGGCTAGAAACATTTTTGCTTTGTATAAGATTCAATTAACCAAACATAGATTAAAGTTGTGTGGCATTGGGGGTGTGGAGAAAGCCTGCAGCGCGAGACGAACAGCTGGCCATTATAAAGTGGTTGGATCACCATAACGAAAGTGACACTTTTGTCCACATCAAGCGGCGGCACGTGATCTGTATCAATTATGTTTTAATATATAATATAATATTGGAATCGATTCTTATATAATTTTCGTTTTTTTAACACATATTTTTTAAAATTGTTTATCTTCTATTTACAAATCATCATTTGGCATAGGATTTAAATCTGATATAAAATTTTAATTGTATATTAATTTTTTTTAAATATGTCCACTATTCACTCGGACGTTTAACTTAGAATGCGACGACTGACTTGCCTACTTACCCGACTACTGCACTTACCTACTTCGTAAACCTACTACCTATTGTTACCTAATTGTGCACTAGCTCTAAAGAAACTACTATTGCGTGTACTGAACTCTACCGTCTAAGTTTTATATTGATCTGAGAATGTCTGGTTCCTACTTCTTCGAATATATCTCTCTCGCTCAGAGCACTCATCATCCTCCAAAATTTATTCTTATCCCTTCCCTACGTTTTGTGATATTATGTTGGAGTCCGGAAAAACACATACAAATCGATGCGGAGAGCTTTATGTTACCAGGTGACAGATTCGTGCTAAATCCAAACAATTATTAGGAAATGTATCAACAAATCGAAACAAAAACCTACATTCGCAGCAGAGGTACTATTTTGTGCACACATAACATACTACCATACTTTTCTGGCAACTAATGCCTGCACTACCTGGACCTATGTCGCGGTGTCTACGGTGCTGAACCCACACCTCAATTTCGCTCGGGAAGAGATGAATGTGTCCAGATTTTACAAATTCAGCAATGTTGACAATTTTCTATGCTTCTTCTTCCCTAACAGAAATTTGTGACAAGGAACTAAATCTTTTTTCTCGCTACCCATTCCCTATGAAGTTAACAGAAAAATCAAATCCCTAATCTGTTTACCCCCACAGAGTCCTTCAACTCACCACTCCTCGATCTTCATCCTTCTATTCCTACTTCACTTAGTGAAATACTATTGGGGCGCATCGCCAATGCTTTCCTTCCTGTCTGATTATAGGCTACCAACAGCGCGCGTTTATTTGTTCCAAAATGAATTGGTTAAAACATGAGTGTTGAGGGCTTGTGATGAATCGATGAACTAATCTCCTGTCTCACGTAGTCTCATTTACACCATGATATAGCGTCATGCTATTGTATTGGTCAGGTATCCAGCGCTGTGATATCTGACATAGTGAAACCAAGTTTATCTCTTGTATCTGGACGCACTCTTTTCCCTCGGACCGTCTCTTCCTGTTTTGTCTAGTACTTATCCACTTTTCTTGCCTCTCCTCCTATGGTGACGCCTTGGTCTCTTCAAGATTTAAGCCCCGACGCGCGGATAGTTATTGTATTTGTGCCGGAGGATCATATATCTGGTAATTTCTTTTTCTTCCCTATACGAAGACTTTATATTCCGCGATAGAGATCCTTTTAACATCCTATGGGTGTTCCCTATTCTACGCATTTTCGGCGTTTCTTTTTCTCGTTTTCTTTCTTTTCTATTAACGGAGGAGTACGAGGCGTGTGGTTTGCGGCTTGTCCTCGTCTCAATTTGAACCTGTACTAGCGAAGAACCTTCTTCTTTCCAACTTGGCCGACGCTGTCTTGCCCTGGACGGTCGTAGATATCTTCCGTGGAGTAGGCTTCGACCTCATCCCCGGCTGGGGGGCTGCTAAGGGAAATTCCGTGCCTGCTCCTGTCCCTCTCTTCTTTCTCCTGCAGTTCTCTACTTATGTACTCCTGCTGTGTGGGATGCTCTGCCCTTTTCACAGAGATTGCATCGTTTAGAACCCCTCTTGATACTATTTCTACCTGTGTTGAAAACAATAGTATGTGCTAATTTGGTCTTCAAATTATTGTCCTTGCAACAACAAATAGGTTCTTCTATCTCCTCGTTGGATCAGTGTGGGCAGCAATGTCGGCTCATCTATCTCACGAGTCTTAGAGTCTCGTGTCTCCTTCTACACCCTGTTCCCGTTCTTCTCTGTGACACAGGAGGACCTCGCGTCAGGGTTCTCCTTTATCTGAGGGCTATTCAATTTTCATTTTGGGGAGTTGAGAAGGGCACATGTCCCTGTTCGGCAGACCGCGGGTCATAAGATGATATACTTGGGAAAGGTGGAAGGAAGGAGTTACAAAGAGGCTGAATGACTAAATTGCAGATTATGAACCATAAAATATGAGCGAAGATATAAAGGATAGCAGAAGGGGTTAGTAGAAGTTGAAGAAGGAAAAGTTAATAGAAGAAGACGTGCGGAATAATCGCGAGAGTAGAACCGCATAGGGGTTAAATAGATGGTGATAGTTTTAAGAGAATAAAAGAGATTGATTGGCACAAATAATAAATAATCCGCGCTGTTCGGAGCTAAATCTTGAAGACGAACAGGGTCACCGATGAGAGAGCTAACAGGAAGTACTAACAAAAGCAGGGAGACGGTCGCAAGGAAAAGAAGTGCGCAGAAAAGAGGATCTGTTACTATCAGACAAGGGGACCAAGAGAATAGTAGAGCATACGGGTAAAGAAGCTTGTGAAGGAAAGACGATCACCCCATCCAACTTGCCACTTTTAAAATTCAATTGCAAAAACGGGTAGCATCAGAAGGAGAAAGATGGGGACGTAATAAAATGTAAGAAGAATAAATGGAGAGAGAGAGGAAAGCTGCATCTGAAGGTCAAAGTAGGGATTCGATTTTCTGAACTTCATAGGGAATGGAGAGCACGTAACAAGCATTAAGCCCTTGTCAATATCTGTAGGGAAGAGAACAAGGAAATGTCAAAGTTGCTCGATAATGTGTAAAAATCCAACAAGTCCATTCGTCCGAAGATTGGGTGGAGTGTCAAGTAACGCCTTAGGAACACCCTGCGTAACAAATAGTCCAGTAGTTGCAGGCTTGTGTCGCATAAAGATGGAGGAGAGAGCGGTGGTGTCATGTACTCTGACTGATAACTAGGTATTGATTTGAACTTGTTGCACTGATCTATCAGTCAAGTGAAATTGCTTCGGATGTCAGGCCCGATTGTTGTACCCTGACAGAATCAATGTGGTCTTGTTGCTGGAGGGAGTCAGCATGCACGAATCCGTAAAGGGAAGAGAGATAAAGAGTAGAGAGCCTGAGAGGTGAAGGAGTAGGAGGAGAGATATTATTTGCCGGACATCCAGAAGTAAGGAAAGCAGAATTCAAAGCATAAATATACTCAGAGGTTAAGGTAGTATGGTAATAGTAGGTTAGACAGCAGGTAACCAATAGATTAGTAGTAGAAGTATGCTTAAGTCCAGTCAGTGGTAGTAGGTCACTACGTAAATCGCCAGATAATAGTAGACATATTAAAAATTAATACAATGATTATATTATAATATAAATTTTAATTTTTTTTTTAACTGGGATTTTAATAAAATAAGAAATGAAACTTTTTAAAATATAAATAATGTTACAAAAAAATCAATATTACAACTCAATAATATATATATTAATAACTAGCCAGAAATGATACAAGGCATTGAGTGCGTAAACGGTACAGAAGGTGTTCCGTGATACTTACATCTTGCCTAGTGCACACCATATTAAAGTAAGCTAAGCCGTTTTGCTACTCGTCTCAAAACATGGAGTGACTTTATAAATGTTGGTTTAATTGAATTAGCAATAGAATAAAATAGCTTAACCAAACAAACGAGCTTCTTCCCTTCTCTCGTCAATTGTATTTTCTTCTGGTTGGAATCTCCTTCTTCTGTTCCCTTGAACTTATTTCCTGAAGTTAACTGCTGTCGCTTCCAGGTTCGCTTATTTTACGCTATATTTTTGGAAAAATAAATGAAAGTAGAAATTTTGTGGTTTCTGGGAAAGACATATGCAAACTTTTCGTAAATATATTTCCACAAGATCATTAGTTTCTGCTATTTTAAATGTTCATGTGTTTTTTTGTTACTATCTAAGGGGGGTGCCCTGATCTGGGATTTGTTTCATCAAGATTTACGGGCTGTCTAAATGGTTCTATGCTGATATTTTGGGCTGTCTAGTGGTGGAACAGTACTGCCGTGGTCTCGCGTTTGGCATTCTATTTTTCTTAGGGGTATACTATATGGACAGCGCTCGTATCATTTTTTCAATTTAACCCTGCAATTCCGTTGGCCCCTATACTATAGATATGGATTCTCTGAATGGCGGCCGATGTTACTGCACAAGTGTGGTATACTGTTTTACACTTCATTTGGATATGCTGATAGAATTCTACATAATTTAAGTCTAATAATAATTATTACAATAAATATTCTTATTGACCCAATGTAGAGCCACCATGGTGATGATAGTATTGATGGGTATAATGATATTTTATACTATAAATGGTTTAATTAATAAAATATTAATAATGGATGGTAATATGATTAATTAATAATATATAGATAACTTTGCTTTTAAAATGCTAAATAATAAATATATTTGGCTTAGATTAATAGCTTGTATCCTTTAAATTGAATTCTTCTATATATATAGGTATCAAATTCTTCTACTATGTAATTTCCTAGATACCTTTACATTTATGATCATGTCTTTTATCATCGCACTACTTAATGTGTAGCACATTCTAGAATTTTTCAGATATACATATGACCAGACCTTATATATTATCTAAATCTTTCTTCTCTCTAGCAGTTCTGCAACACCTATGATAAATGCATTATGTACAAATATGATGACAAAAGGTAGTCTTCTATCACTGTATATTAGTGCTAATAGGCTCGCACCACTTTTTCTAACCAAATGCTTAATACGTTGCGTGCATATTTGGACAGTTAATGATCCGTCTGGAAAAGTGGTATTGTTTTTCCCTTTCCTAAACGTTCTGTTATGTTTTTATGATAATTATACACAAATTGATGTTCAAGATCACTTTTAGGATCCACTTCAGATTTCTTTTCGTTTTTGTTGGGGACTTTTGACTTTAGGTTTTAACATAAATTCTAAAACTGTTGCTGATGAGGCATATGATAAAGTCATATTATTCCTCACACTTCGATGAGTTTTTTTTAACTTGCTTTTGCTCTATTTAATTGGAGCACATTTATTTTATTTATTTAAAATCTCATAACTCCAAAAAAAAAATGCTGCCATCCTTTCCGTTGCATTATTTCCATGTTTTTTTAATTTTTGGGGCTAACTGATCACGATGGACGACTGCCTTAAAACTGTGATTGCACGCTGCCATTTCTGGCATTTGGGGTTATGGGGTATACTTTTGATATGCCAAGATTTTGTCCCATTCGTATGCCAGTGAGACTACTTAATTCTCAACGTTTTGATCATTGATTTGAGATACGCTTTTTATTCGATGGTGGTGGTACTTCCATTTGGTTATTTTGTTCTCTTGACGATTTAGGATAGAATCTAATTATTATTTTGCTTATTCTACGTTTCTTCTCAACTGGATGGATTGAGAATCATTCAATACTTTTCATTTTTTCTGATAAAACTGTATTAATTAAATCTACTCGTATTATTCATCAAGCTGGGATCTCAATCTGATTTAATTTTATCACTGTAGAAATGTCATTCATGGTGATGCAATGCTAATTCTCTTGATGCTTTATTTTCTTGTGCCATAATTTTAATTATTTCATTAATATTCCTGTTGTTACTTATCTTGCACACTAACTATGGGATCGTGTTATACAGTTAAGCTTTAATCATATGTTCACGTTGTAATTGATAGTAAAACAGAATTTTTAAAAATATCTTAATGTAGTTAAAACATCTTAAACATTATTATTATCAGTGTTACAACACTGCATGTTAAAACAACAACAACAGCCGGAAAATCAACAACAGCCACAACACCAAAACTATGACTGCTGCTAATGATGTGGATCGAACCCTTGTTCTCTTCCCCCCACCGATCATCACCATTACCCCATGGTGAATGTTCCAGAGAGACTGAATTTATTTTAAGACAGCATCTTTAGCAATCCATATGCTCTCACAATGGTAACGTAACTCAACACGCCAGTGGTCGTAGACCATGTGAGTACCTTACTTATTCATTGTTATTTTAATGGTGTCACGTTCTTTTGAGGCTACACGTAGGTAACGTAGTCATCTACTGTTACATAAGGGCACAGCCCTTTGGGCTGTGCCCTTACCGCTTACCCCCCTCCTTCGGGGTACCCTGAGATGGGTCTTCATGCATCTCTCTGGCATTGATCTCCAAGTAGGAAAAGTCGCTGAAAATTGTTCGGTTATGTATAGTAAAGATTGAGATTATGTTGATGAATGAGTGCATTTTTGAAAGCTTATGTATAAACATGAAGCATCCCTAATGATAAGCCTACAGTGTAAGCCTAACTGAACATCTGTGTCATATAGCATCAAACCTTGGTAAGTATGATAGTTTCTTTGTAGAAGTGTAAGGGAGTTGGTTACGCTTTGTGATGCTGTGGTAGTTATTTTACTGATATTAATCAGTGTACTTTGCTAGTGTTGACTGTTTATTCGTACGTAAGGTATGTTATGTTCTTAGTTTAGGTGATATTATGTTAGTTTTACGGTTATTAAACTTTGCTATGATTTTTAAATATACTACTACTACTATCTACTATCTCTACTGACTATGCACTACCCGCTGACTGAACTACTTACTTCCACTACTACTACTACTACTACTACTAATAATAATAATAATAATAATAATAAAAATAATAATAATAAAAATAATAATAATAATAATAAAATAATAATAATAATAATAATAATAATAATAATAATAATAATAATAATAATAATAATAATAATAATAATAATAATAATAATAATAATAATAATAATAAATATAAATAATAAGTGAAGCTTTTACTGTGTGCAAATGCCTCTGTATGAGTGCCGCTGTGCCAAACCTACCAGTTTCTCTCACTAGTAAAACTTGAGATTGTTATACTTTGTTAATGTCGGCAGTTTATTCGCGCTTAATGTATGTCAGGTGTGTTATGGCACTATATGTTTTTAGCTCAGGAAATGTTATGTTAGCGTTTATTTGTTGATCTGTATGATCAATAGGTTATTTTATGATGTTTGATAGAGAATTTTGCTAATGTCCAAAGTTTATTCATAGTTTAAAATGATATGCAAGACACTTTGATGAATGTAGTATCAATTCATAGTTCAAGATGTGGTATCTTTGGTAGTTTGAACACTTTGTTAAAGGAATTTTTTGTTAAGAATAATACTGCTTTAGCTAGCTGATGATATGAATTCGAAAAGCAGGGATAGGTTGAGTTGTGCTGTGAATAAGGGGTAGGTTGAGAACTTATTCATAGGTCCAAATGTTAATGTCTTATTCGTAGTTTCAAAAGTTAGTATCTATTGTAGGTTTTCGCCCATTGTAAGTGTTAGATATGTTAGGTTATGTTTAATTTCTGTTACGTTTTGTTAAATATTACTATGACAATGTGAAATTAACACTGATTTGTTAGAGAAATGATAAGTTTCGTAAGATATTACAGTGTTAACTGGTGATGATGTTTTAGGCACGTGGGCTTAGGTTAAGTTTTTGCTGAGTAATGTTAGGTTTGCCCGAGAATTTTGCTAAATGTCTACGTTTATTCATAGTTCACAATGATGTTATATTTTGAATTATGATGTGACACTTTGATGAAGGTAGTATCAATTCATAGTTCAAGATGCTGGTATCTTTAATAGATAATACTGATTTAGCTGTTGCTGATATGTTGGAAAAGTGGGGATGCATTTAGTTTTGTATGTACTGTTAGCTACTTTACCTTTGATAAGTAGGGAACTTTGTGAATGTTAGCAGATTATTCATACTTGAGGTGTGTTAGGTTTATCGTTGTACATTATATTCTTAGTTCAGGTTATGATATGTTAGCATTATTGATGTGAAAACTTTGTTGCCTTAGGCATAATATTTGTTGTCTGTAAAGATGATAAATTAGGCTAAAGTTAATTGATAAATTTTTTGTAAATAAGTTCTATGTTAAGGTAAAATAACAATGATGTGTACAGATATGTTTGAAAAAGTGTGAATAGGTTACGTTCTGTATGCAATGTTAATTACTCTAATGTTGTTAAGTATTTAACTTTGTTAATGTTGGCTGTTTATTCGTGCGTAAGGTATGTTAGGTTTGTCGTTGTACATTATATTCTTAGTTCAGGTTATGATATGTTAGCTTTATTGATGTTAAAACTTAGTTACGTTAGCATATATTCGTTGGTCAGTATATAAAGAACTTATTTTTGTTTTGTTTATCCAAATGATACTCGAAATATGACTTGAATCAATAGATCAATATATCATGGAAGGGTGGGTGGGGAGGGGAAGGGAGGGGAATGGAGGAGTGGGTGGTTTGATTTACTGATTTATTGATTTCCTGCTTTAAAATCAGTAAACTATTACACTTTACTATGATATTTTGTCCAAAGAACAAAATATTTTTTATGTTATGTTGTAAAAACTTTGTTATTTTTGTTAAGTGTTTCGGAATAAGAACTTTATCTTTGCAATTATTCGTTGGAGATTATGATAGTTATGTAAGGTTATGATGCATTTTTGTTAAATATTACTATGTTAATGTAAAAAAAACTTTGTTACGTTAGCGTATATTCGTTGGTCAGTATGATAATTAGACTAGGTTATGATATATTTTTGTTAAATATTACCATTTTAATGTAAAATTAATATTGATATGTTAGAGATATGCTTGAAAAAAGTGTAAATAGGTTACTTTTTTGTACGCTTGTGTTAGTTACTTTACTGTTGTTACGTATGGAACTTTGTTAATATTAGTAATTTTTTCGTGCGTAAGGTGTATTAGGTTTGTCGTTGTTCATTATATTCTTAGTTCCAGGTATATGAAGCCTTTATTAATGTGAAAACTTTACGTTAGCATACATTCGTTGGTTAGTATAAATAAAGACTTATTTTTTATGGCTATGTTATCCGAAATGATACTCGGAAATTAGATGTGAATAAATAGATCATGAAGGGGGGGAGGGAGGGGAGGGGATGGGTGGTGGTTTGATTTACTGATTTACTTACTGCTTTAGGACAGTAAACTATCACACTTTACTATAATTTATTCAAGGAACTTATTTTTTTGTTTTTTGGATAAAACTTTGTTATGTTTGCAATTAATTCGTTGGAATTATGAAATAGTAGGTAAGGTTTGATAATTTTTTGTTAAAGTATTACTATGTTTAGATTTTAAAAAACTTTGTTTACGTTAGCATATATTCGTTGGTCTGTATGATAATTAGACAAGGTTATGATAAGTTTTTGTTAAATATTACCATGTTTAATGTAAAATTAACATTGATATGTTAGATATGTTTGAAAAAAGTGTGAATAGGTTGCTTTTGTATGCTATGTTAGTTTACTTTACTGTGTTAAGTATGGAACTTTGTTATGTCATAGCAGTTTATTGTCTGCTTGTAAGGTGGTGTTAGGTTTGTCTCGTTGTGCATTATATTCTTAGTTCAGGTAATGCTATGTAAGTTTATTATGTGAAAACTTTATTACGTTTGCAAAGATTCGTGGGTAAATGTATAAAGAACCTTTATTTTATAATTATGTTTATCCAAATGACACTCGAAATGTGACGACATGAAACAATAGATCAAAGATCATAGATGGGTGGGAGGAGGGGAGAGGAGGGTGGTTTTATTTACTGATTTAACTGCTTTAGGGTATGTGTAAAATGCAACTTCAGTAAATTATAAACATAAGATTGAAAAATCATTAAGGATCAATATTTATTTTTAAGCAAAATAAAATAAAAACAAATGAGTTTTTGTGTTATGATATTCAAAATATGACTTCAATCAATAGATCAATAGATCATGGGTGGGGTAGGGAGGGTGAGGTGAGTGGTTTGATTTAGCTGACTTATAACTGCTTTTTGCTACTATGTAAAATCGAACTCGTCCACAGAAGATAAAAAGTCATAAAAATTTTAGTAAAAAATATATATATTATTTTTTTTTAAAACCAAAAGTTTTTAAAATGAAAAATACATCCCAGACTGGTATTAGTGCTTTTGTTTAATATATGACTTGAATCATAGATCAATAGATCATGGATGGGGTAGGGTGGGTGGATTGATTTACTGATTTACTGCTTTAGGACGTGTATAAACGCTAATTTTTAAAGTTATAAACATAAAAAGATTAAAAGTTTTGTGTTATGTTATACAAAATATGATTTGATACAATAGATCATAGATCACGCGGGTGGCGATAGGGAGGTAGGCATGGATGGTTTTATTTACCTGATTTACTGCTTTAGGCGTGTGTAAAAAATGTAAATTTTTTACGTTTAAACAATAAAATAATCTAAATCGTATTGTGCTTATGTTATAACAAAATATGACATGAATCAATTATCAATAGATTAACGGATGGGCGTGAGGAGGTTAGGGTGGGCTGGTTTGATTAATCTGCTTTAGGGTGTGCTAAAACAACATAAAAATTTTACGTTATAAACCATCAA